>CM062260.1:24774019-25068492 GCA_031216405.1 Syzygium malaccense
ATTATTTAATATTATCTCTCTTTTGCACTAATTTGGCCCATTTACAAATGAAGCGTTGATTTAACAAAACAGGCAAAATTAGGTGTCAACAAGTAGCAATTGGTGGTCATTAAAGGTGATGATTCATTACAATCGTGCAATTAATAATATAGGGTGAAACCTGAGTAAACCTTGAAAATGACCCTAAAACCTGTGATAGGGTAGGTTTTAGATTTCAAGGTATTCCCAAAAAATGAGAAACCTGTCCGCATAGGTAAGTTTCAAGTTTTAGGTAAAACCTGTACGAAACCTCGAACCGCTCACCTCTACTTAAACATTGACGTGGTCTCTCTCTCTCCCTCCCCCTGTCTTGGAGTTCTACTATTGCATACCCCGAATAATCTTCCATTTTCGAAACTTCCCAAGTTTTTATATTCTTTTGTAAATTAGCAAATTAGTTCGACCCAAAAAAACTAATAAATTAGCAGGTTAGATTAGTAAAGTATATGTTTAGCCGTGATAACCAGTTAAATCATCCAATGGACTAACATTTCAAACGGTTGAAAAATCTTGCAACTTCTTATAGTTAAACACCCAGTAATTTTTTAATCTATTTATTTTCATATGTCTATCCTGTCAGAATATTTCATAATTTTTTTCTTGTTAGATAATGTTAAATCTTTTATGTAACACATTTTGCTATTGAAACAAAAAGATTTGTCTTTGTTTTTCAAAAAAAATATTATCCATACATTTTATTTAATTGGATTAATACCACGAAAAATTCTAAACCGGTATACTTGTGACAAATTACATCAAACTAATTTTTTAACCACAAAAAATCTCAAAGTAGTATACATGTGACAAATTTACTCCAAAATAATTTTTTTACCACTAAAAATCTCAAACTGATAGACTTGTGACAAATTTACTCTCCGTTAAATTAGATTAATACCACGAAAAATCACAAATTAGTAAAATTGTAACAAACAAAGGGATAAAACCCCAAACTGGTATGTTGACACCTAATTTTTAGCCGACACGTCGTTAAAAGTAGAAAATTCGAGATTACGGTTTTCGATCGCAACGGAACTCGTTTCTTGAACAAAAAGTATCGTTTTTTAATTCTGTCTGTTGGCCTAGCTTCTGTAGATGATTTTCTATTCATTTCATGCAAAAACCCGAAAAGTCATACGGTTGACTTTTAAGTTGACTTTTTGATCAACCATTTGATCAAAAGTCAAACCCTGATCAAATTGGGGCTTTTCGCATAAAAAGATTCCTTTCAAATTTAATTTCACTTTAGAAGTGGAAATTTCAGAAAAATTGAAAGATTTGATCATAAAATCAAGTTCCTAGTGAAAAGTCAACTAGAGCTTGACTTTTGGTCAAACCTTTGACCAAAAAACTTGAAAAATACAAAAATCCAAAAATCATCTTATTTTACATTCAATTTACCTTTGGCATTTGAAATTTTACAAAAATCGATTTGGAATCAACTCTTTCCCAATTTGCGGAATTTGGTTCAAATCGGCTAAAAATAAAATTACTTCATTTCTAGTCATTTTTTAGGTTAGTTTTCTTCACGACATTTGATCTAGAGGTCATATTATATTCAATTTTGGAACCAATTTTGTGATTCCAAGCCAAATACAAAAACCCCCCAATTTTAGCCCTAATCAGTGATTTGGACCGATTCTTCATGATTTGCGCAATTGAGACACGAATGAGCCTAATTTCTTATATCAAATCCAAATTCAAAATCAATTTTGGAAGATTCACATGAATTTGAGTCAATTTGATCAATTTAGTGATCCAATGATTAAGAAGTCTAAGAGTAATTGGTCCAATTAGTGCACTTCAACTTGACCCACTCTAGACTAATATTCAATTTGATGAATTGTGACTCAATTTGGTTAATTGGACTTCAATTAAATTTGTTAGTCTAGCTTGGTCATGCAATTACCCAAATTCAAGAGCAATTGAGACAAACAAATTAAATTGGATCAATTTGTGCATGAATTTCAAATCCGTTCAATTCAATTTGATCGAATTCGATACTAATGGGGTCGATTAATCATGATAGAGATCAAATTGTACAAAATAGGAACAAATGGAACCAAGGATTGAACCAGTCCAATCAAGCCAATTCGGGGCTAACCGGCTCAACCCGGTTTGATTCAAATTGAACCAGTCTGATCGGACTGGCCATTTTTCGATCGAAAATCCGGCGATCGACGGTCCATTCGGACCAGCCAAGGCCGACCACATCTTTTTGAGCTCAAAAATGACAAAAATGCCATTAATTGAAAATTACGAAAATGCCCCTAAGTGAAAATTACCAAAATACCCTTCATTAAGGATTAAGCAAATTAATTAGGAGATAAGCAAATCAATCATGGCCATTCATTTAGAATTGATCATATCCATCCATGATGCCATGTCACCAATCCTTAGCCCTTAAAGAATATTCTTAATCATTAAGGATGCATTTTGGGTCATTGGATTAATCTAAGGGCTAGGATTCAAAATTGATGGAAGTATATAGTGTTTTTTCCCTTCAAAATTGAGGGGATACTCATTTTCAGATCTGAATTCTCTCTCCTCTATCTCTAAACTCACGTTCTCCCTCTCTCTCTCTCTCTCTCTCTCTCTCTCTCTCTAAACTCACGATCTCTCTCTCTCTCATTCTCTCTCGGTCGCCGGCCATCCTAACTCATCGCCGGCCATTTTCCGGCGGATCACCACCTCACCATCGTCCCCCACGGTATCACAAAGTCAGTCGCAACACCAGCCAAGCCTGCTGGTGGCCGGAGCTTCTCATTCTGGCGAGTTTTCCTTCACGGCAGCATCACCGGTTTGATCGCCGGTGATTTGATCCGCCAGTTCAAGCGACTGAACCGGCCAACCGGTGTTCCCTCCAGCGATCCAGAACCTCTAGTAGCATTCCTTGGCGTCTTCATGTCGCCGGCTTCTCGTTGAATGGCCACCGGATCGCGTCTTTTGATTTAATTCTCCGTTATTAGTTCATTAGTGCGAAAACAAATCAATTCTCACTATACTTTGTGCAATCTATTATCATAGGTTGGCCGAGCTTTCCGAGACTTCTCCGTGCTGTTCTTGATCTAAATACGGAGGCCGGATCGCTCGATCGCGCGTCGGAGCATCGTTAAACAAGGTAAGTGCTCTTGGATATTGTTCTGCAAATTCGTGTCCAGGATAACCTGCATGTTTGAGATGCCGATTTCAGCTCGTTAGTGTCGAAATCTTACGAAGTGATGAACTAGAGAATCGTAAAACGCATCTTAAGCTTCGATTTGATATATCGTATGCCTCAATCGGACTTGATTTACTATGTCAAAACTCTTTCAAAAGTTAGGATCAGAATCTGGAATGTGATGTTCAAGTCTGTTTTGATGATGTCCTGATTGACGTTGTGCTGTTCTGTGATTTTTCTGATTTTCTACGATCATTTTTTGAAAAAAATTTCTTCACGAAAGTTGTAAAGTACATCTTAATCTGTTCATCATAAAATTTTCATAAACTTCCAAGCATGTTAGCACGGTACGATCTGCAACGTCATCTATGCATGAATAGAGTGACAGACTAGTTTCTGATTGACCTTCGTGTATTCTTCGATTTTCATAAATTCGTGTGCTCAAAATATGAAAAAGTTTTCTTCACAAAAGTTCACACTGAGATCGAGATCTTTCCATTGATACTAATTTCATCAAAATCGGAATTCATTTGAATTTTCATGATCTAATCAGTATCTGTGTTCATATCTGATTTTCATTCCTTTTGAATCCAAAAGATGTTTTTCCGAATTTGATAAAGTTAGAGTCCTTTTTTGCAAAAAATCAAAATTACAAAGTTGTTCATTGGGGTCTCATTATGTTGACTAAAAATTTTGAGGGCCAAATGGCATTTTTGGAGGATCAATTTGCTTAAAATTTCACATAAAGTCTTCTCGGATCAAAATTTGATTTGCAATTGAGTCCTTCGCGAAAACCGAATTTTATAAAAATTTGGAGGACTTTTTAACAAAAACTCAAAACATGAAAGTTGTTACACACGGAGAATCTTAACTGCCTAAAAATTTTTACATGGTTTTGATAAGGTTTGTTATTTTTCCCGCCATTATTTTGAAACCCATAACAAAATCAAATCCAGCCTGTCACCGAGATCAAATTTGTCATTTTCGGGAAAATCGGTGAGGATTTAGAAAAATGGTCTTCTTGACTTTTGATCCTCATGTTACAAGCTTTCTAATGACACCTGAATCACCTCATTTGGACATCATTAGGTTAGTTAATCACATTTGAACAGAAGCAATCCAAATTAGATAATAACTGAATAAGTGATCTCTTTATGAAGCCCACTTCTCATTGTTTGATTGGCTTCGAAATAAGGCCCATGGGCCTGAATGCATGCTCATTCCATTGCTGTGCATGTGTTTGTTAGATGAATGTTAGGCCCAGTGCATGTTCGGCGGGTAGCCCATTGTGATCATTTAAAACCCGATTTTAGGGGTTAATTGATATGAGTTGCCGTTTTGTGAATGCAAATGGTAGCCCATTATCATTAACCATTAATCAAATAATGTTAGATGATTAGGTGGGTGGTAAATCGAAATGCATGAAAAACAAAGGCCGATCCCGAGGCCCGTGTTTGATTGGAGAATTGTTAGCACCATTGTTTTTCTTTGGTTGTTCCTTTGTGCATTGTTTGTCATGAATGAATGTTGTGAATGTAAACATCGATACCCGAGAGGCGGTCTATGGGAGGATAATCCGAAATTGTAGAAAACCAAGGCGATTGACCGATGTCCAATCCGGTCTCCATTTGTATTCATTTGATGATGGCGATAAACCGATGTCCGATTCGGTATCAATTTGTACTCAATTCATTCATCCCCGATCATGTCTCCGGTTTTGAATTTGTGTTGTAATAAACACCAGACGAGTTGCGGGTTTTTTCTTTTTTCGCACTTAGAATTAGCTCGTCTTTTCAATACTTCAAGTGTTTACTTTACGAAATGTCTTTCAATACAATTGATTGTTTCTTTTTTTTTCTAGACTAAGATAGGATTAGTTTAGAATCTTAAATGAAAATACAAAAACAAGATGCATGATCACCTAGTGGACTAAGACTTTAAACATGAAAATGGTAAAAAATAAATGCATGACAACTTAGATAACAGCCATGTTAAGTTTAGCGGTACCGAAAGGGCGTTAATAAAAATATTAACGTAAGCTAATCTCCGAACCTTTGATCTCTGGTTTTCGTGGAAACCGAAACGAAATTCCCTCGTTTCGGTTGGGTATTCTAGCCAACCCCCAATCTAGGCTAGTGGCAACTCCTAAAAAAGATAAAATCGATTCGCTGTCACGCGACATATGAATTTAGGAAAAATCCACGTTCATGATCAATGGGCCATATGGCTAACCAAAAGATTTATGATTCAGTAAAATCATTTTTATGATGTGCCATATGAACCGTCTCATGAACACTTATCTTTAAACTCGCCTCATCGAGTTCGGCCCTCGAGGGGTAGGTTGCGACATGGTACACCCCCATCAATTGTTCCGTGTCATCCAACTAAACAATTTAACTGTAAAATTTAACGAAAATTAACAAAAGGTAAATTTGTCACATGTATATCAGTTTTGGATTTTTTATGTTCATAAATTAGTTTGGGGTAAGTTTATCGTAATTGTACCAGTTTGGAGTTTTTCGTGATATCAACCGTACATATTTTATGTGATGTTTGATTAGTTTCGCTTCACTCAAGACCCAATGACCAAACCCAAAACTAGCTAGTTGCAAGAACCGAAAAGTTCCAAATATGAAAACAGAGAAGGAAAACGACAAAAATTCTAGCACTCACCAGGTCAATGCAAAAACCAATCGCACGAAACAAAAAGTTAGTGATTATCTCCAACCAGCTAATGAACCTACATTCCCAAGAATTATATAAGATTCGTATGATCATAACAGAACGAAAGCAGGCATTTCTTCACCAGAAATCACATTGAAAAGATCAGAGAAACTGAACTTAAAATTCAGACTCTCCTCCGCACTGCTATGGCTGCCGCTTGAGAGAGATCGAATTGCCCCACCTCAGCATCCTCAATTGCCCTCAACTGCCGCCGCAACGACCCGCCAACCCCATGAAGCGGAGGAGACTCCCCATTTCCTCTCCTCCTCATCCTCAGCAATTTGAACCTTCCACTTGGAGGCATTTATAAGGCAGAGCTTCACCTGCGACGATGACAGCAATCATCGATTTATCGGAGCATGTGTGAAATCAGGAACCACTTCAATTGCTCTTTTACTCGATGTTTGATCAATTTCGCTTCACTCTAAGAGCCGGATGACCAATGCTAGTTGCAAGAACCGAAAAGTTCCAAATTTGAGAAAGAGAAAAAAACGACAATAAACTATCATTCACCAGATCAATGCAAAAACCGATCTCACCAAACAAAAAGTTAGTGACTATTTCCATAGTCAGAGAGAGCATTCAAGAACCAGTGAATGACCCTAAAATTCCCAAGAATCGTGTAGAGAAACTGACCCTGAAATTCAGACTTTTCAGCTGCACTGCTGTGGCCGCCGCTCGATCTTGGCTCTCTGGCGGACGAATTTGTTGCCCTGCCTCAGCGTTCTCAACTGCCGCTGCGACAACGCTGCCAGCCCCCTAAAGCTCGACATGGTTGAAATGTTCGTTGTATACCTAGCAGAAAAGACATACACATGTATGCATGTGCTAAAGATTGGAGAAAAGTAGTGTCTTGTACGTGACGGATGCAGCTAAAAATATTCAAGGAAGCATGGTTCTCGTACCTGGTACCGGGAGAAATTGTCTGATGTCATCAAACTTATATCAAGTTCTCAAAATAGGGAAGAGATTGAGAAAACAGGAAATAGGAAAGGAAGAGAAACAAAAAACTAACTCGTCCCGCCAACAGCTCACCGTGTCTTCTACTCCACCTCATCCACTAAGAAAAAGAACAAGCTCCACTTCAAGGAACAATCCCGAAGCCGGACGGGACGAAGCACCCGATGGAAAAGACATTAATCTTGGGATCGTTCCTTAAAGTGGGGCTCGTTCTTTTCTTTGCGGGACAAATCTTGAGTATGGGAATTGATTTGGGAAGTTGTGGGAGGGAGAACGGAGAATTTTATAAGGAAAAGCTCGAGCAAGTTTTTTTAAGAATTGGCAACAAATTCATAGCGGTTAGAGATGGTTTTCAATTTTTTTTTTAAAAGATATTGGTTAGGTGCATGGCCAATATAACACGAACTTACGAGTTCATTGCTAGATAAGTGACGTGTGTGATTGGGTTAATTTGGCAACCGAGTTGTAGGTTACTTTCAGCAGGCCAAATAGAAAAGGTTTATTTGTACAGTGCTCTGGCGGAGAAAATCAACAATCAATGTACCAGACTCTACCACGTGTACAGCGACTAATGCTCTCCAATATCCCATGCGGTGTGCCTGTCTTCTTCATCCTTTCCTTTTCTGTCAATTTCTTTCCTTAATAGAGTACTTCGATGAAAAAAGCTCAATCTTCACCCAAGATTCCAACGCACCAATTATGGGGTTACGAAAATCTGAGATCTCTCGAAAATTGCTCTCCTTATCCTGCAAATCTTGAACAGCAATTTTTTTTAAAACTACTGCCCCAGTTAATTCGACAATGATTCAAGATCACCCGATTGACAAGTCTTTCGAATTCGAAATAGTATATTAGAGGTCCCATAAATTCTCTCTTTCACAGGCTGGTTTGTATCAAGTTCTAATCAACATTTATTTCCATAATACAGTTGTAATCCCAAGATTAACACGGGCAAGCTGCTACCACCCCTAACACGATCCACAGCCTTAATATGATTTTCGAAGTCCTTGCTTTCCTGAAAATGTTCAAGTTCTTGTTATCCTGATAATTAATTCTTTATCGAGCTGATTCTCACGCAAGTCCTCAGTGTGTTTTGTTGGACAAGTTTCATGACCACAAATGCAAATATGGTTGGGATAGCTAGCTACTACGAGATTGGCTTATGTTATAGGAGGTATTCCATATGCACGTGATATGCATCATTGTGGATATTTTGTTTTCACTTAATACATTGCTGTTGTTATGATTTTCTACTTGAGGTCCATATGGAAGGTACACGAGAAAGAGACCGACCATGATACAAATTAAGTTCATGAGGCTGATTCCAGTGCAGATGTCCAAATGGTTGGAGTTGGATGGCGGGCATGATGATGCTAAGGAGGGTACTAACACCAAATCAGTCATTTGCCATATCCGAACCATACATTGGGATGGAATTTCAATCTGTAGAGGACGTTCGAAAGTACTACAATGACTATACAAAATCTAGATGATTTGGCACTAGGAGAAGTCTAACACATAAATCTAGAAAAACCAAACGGGTTATCACTCAAGAGTTCGTTCATTCTAAAGGGTGGGTCGTGTTCGATGAAACGTTTGAAATAGGAAAATGTATCTATGCCTCGAGATGAAACTAAGAGAAGGATGCAAAGCCATGTTGAAAGTTTCATTGAGAAATGGGAAATGGGTCACCATGAAATTTTATAAGGAGCATAATCACAATTTATTATTTTCACGAAGCATTATTGATACAAAAGCAAATCAATGTGCAGTGAGAGCTTGATTCATATTCTTGATGAATCGGGTGTCGGACAAAGTAAAGTTGTCTCGTTTTTGGCCAATGAATCTGGAGGTACTGATAATATGGGCATGGTGATGCACAAATGATGCTGAATATTTTTCAAAGATCATCATAAAAGGGATCCTGGATTTTTCTATGCTATTCAGGCAGATGTTGAAGGTCGTTCTACAAGTTGTTTCTAGATTGATGAATGTTCGCGGTGAAGGGATGGTCTTTGATCATACATATTTGACAAATAAGTACCATTCATTCCATTTTCGGGCTAATTCCAAAAAAAGCACAAACTTGAGCGACAATTCTGACATTAACTTTTTTTTTTTTTTTGTCTCAAGCTAACGCGTTTCAACAAGCAAAAACAAATCAGCATTAAAACCCAATCACAAGTCAATGAGCTGATTAGAGAGAAAACGACTAAAGAGAGAAAAAACAAGAAAGACTAGCTTGCCCAAACCAAGATACCGTGTTGGCCATTTCTGGCTGAGCTTCCACGTTGGTAATAGCAGCCCCAGCGAAGCGGCAATCCGACTCCTGAACCACCATTACCTCCTCCGGCAAAATCGCTGCAAAATTTTCACATTCCCGCTGTATCTTTCAAACTCGCCTCAGACTTCGCCCAAAATCAAGAACAATGAAAAGCCCTTCCTTCTCCCTCCTGCATCGCTTCTCTCACCACCCCAATCTCTCTCTCTCTCTCTCTCTCTCTCTCTCTCTCTCTCTCTCTCTCTCTCTCTGATAAGTCTCTCGCGGCCGCCAGAGACAATGCCGAGCAAGTGGAAATCTGGTGCCAGAGAAGCTTTTGCCCCTGACAAGAGGAGGGGGAAGACAGAGAAGCCAAAGTAGGCGCCCGCGCAAGTGGAGGAGCAGCAGCTCAAAACGGCGCGCCAAGTCATCAGCACGAGCCCTCGTCGAAGGTACGCCATTCTTGGTGCGCGCTTTTGAGCTGCTGCACCTCCACCTCCGGGGGTGCGTCCTTAGGCTTCTCCGCCTTCCCCCTCCTCTTGGCGGAGGCGGAAGCTGCTCCGGCCCCAGATTTCCGCTTGCCCGGCGTCGTCTCCGGTGGTCGCGAGAGATAGAGAGAGGCGGAGGCGTTAGAGAGAGAGAGAGAGAGAGAGAAATTGGGTGGCGAGGGAAGCGATGCAGGCGGGAGAAGAAAGGGCTTTTTATCGTTCTCGAAAGATTGAGCGGGAAATGCGAAAATTTTTACTTAACTTCCTAAAGCGAGCTTCTTATAATTATGGAAACTTAAGTGTAATCCAAAAAGGAATGCAATCCTAAGAGAATAAATCAAGCAATTATATAAAGGAAAAATACTACCAAAAACCTTAAATTATGCCATTTGTGACAAATTTATCTCAAATTTTTTTGTGATACGAAAAACCCTAAATTATGCCACTTCATGGTATAATTTGTCACAAAAAAAGTTCACAGTAAATTTATCACAAGTGGCATAATTTAGAGTTTTTCATGTCATAAAAAAATTCATGGTAAATTTATCACAAGTGATATAGTTTGGGATTTTTTGTGGTATTTTTCCTTATATAAACAAATCTAAATTTCGCTAACTACACCCCTAGACATATATTTGCTATTTTTTTTAAATAGAGATGCAATCTAAAATGATTAATACCATGAAAAATCTCAAACTGATATACATGTGACAAATTTACCCTTCGTTAGTTTTTGTTAAATTTTACCGTCAAATTACTGAATTGGATAATATGTGATAATTGACAAGTGTATCGATTTGGAATTTTACCCTCTGTTTATCACATTTGTACAAATTTGTGATTTTTCCTACTATTAATCCAATTTAAAGGAAAATAACTAAGGGAAAATTTATCACAAATATATCGATTGAGGTTTTTTTTGTGGTAAAAAAATTAGAGGGGTAAATTTATCACAAGTGTATCAGTTTAGGGTTATTAGTAGTTAAAAAATTAGTTTGGATAAATTTGCCATAAGTATACCAATTTAGTGTTTTTCGTAATATTAACCCGATCTAAAATTACTAACATGCAAGGTGTTTAATATCCCATATTTGGTATATTGCCTCCTAAAAAATGGTAAACAAAATGAGGGAAAGAGATTTCACCATTAATCTAACATTTTTGAAATGCAAATTTTCATGTGGATTAGGCAAGTACACATGTTGAACATGATACATGAATTGCCTGATATGGACACAAGTCAACTAAGAATTGCCTGGATTAAGCAGGTATCTAAATACGATCGATGAGGAATATTGCAAGCTCACACGTGATGACGTGAGATTGATTTATCGCCCATCATCTCCACCATCACGAAAGAACCAATTAGGGCATAAACATCATGCAGTGGTACACTTATCGAACCTAACCAGCAAATAATTTGTATCAATTCATGATCCAAATCGTCATTCAAAGGGGGAAATTGCATGGAAATATGTCGTACGTGCATTAACAAATTTCAGTCCGGCGACGTTGTCTCATTTTCTTTCTCTATGTATCCGACTGTTTATACATACATATAAATATATATTTATATACGAGAATTCAAAATATTGGAATTGATTTGCACAGGTTGGGGAGAGGGGGAACGGATAGGTTTATAAGGAAAATCTCGAGCTCCTTTTTTTGGCACCAAACTTGTGGCAGTTAGAGGTGAATTGCAAAAAAAATTCTTAAAAATTGATTATATTTAGATGCATCTCCATTGTAACAACTAACAAGGCAACTTCCATATTTATCATTAGATGAGTGACAAGGGTGATTGAGTTATTTATATATAATTCAGAGATAAATATATATGTTATTTATAGCTGGTGTAATAGAAGAGGATTATTTATTAGGTTTAATATTACGAAAAACCTTAAACTGGTACATCTGTGACAAATTTATCTAAAACTAATTTTTTTACCACAAAAAATCTCAAACTGGTATATTTGTAACAAATTTACCTCCGCTAAATTAGATTAATACCACGAAAAATCACAAACTCTTACACCTGTGACAAACGGAGGTTAAAACCCCAAACTGGTACATCCATCAACTGTCATGTATCATTCAACTAAAAAAATTGATGATAAAATTTAACGAAAATGACGGAAGGTAAAATTTTCACGGATGTATCAGTTTGGAGCTTTAGTAGTCAAAAAATTAGTTTTGGTAAATTTATCATAGACATATCAATTTGAAACTTTTCGTGATATTAACCCTATTTATTACAGTCCTCTGGCAAAGAAAATCAACTGCTAATGCATCACAATGTGTCCAGGGATTTTAACGTTTTCCAATGTCCGACGCGGTGTGCCTATCTTCTTCATTTCTTTTTTCCTTTTGTGTCAATTTCTTTCCTTAAATAGTTAATAGATTATCTAGACAATTCAAAAAAAAACAATCTTCATCCAAGATTCCAAAGCACCAACTACGGACTTAACGAAAATCTGATATATCTCAAAAATTGCTCTCCTTATTTTGCAAATCTTGAACTTGAAATTTTTTAAAAGAAACTACCTCCCCAACCAGCTAAATCATACGATTAACAAATAATTCAAACCGTTGAAAAATCTCGCAACTTTTTATAATTAGTAGCTAATGATTTTTTCATCTATTTATTTTTATATAACTATCCTCTTATAATATTTCGTAAGTATTTTCCTATTAGATATGTTAAAATTTTTTATGTAACCATATTGCAAACAAAAGGATGTGTCTTTGTTTTTTGAATAAAAAAGTCTTGTCTAAACTAAATTTCTTGATTAAAAGGTTCTATATTTATTTTTTTAGCTAGATAATGAAGAAAAAAAATAAACAAAGACATCGAAGAAAGGGAAGAAAAGAGTGGCTACAATAGGAAAATGAAACGAAAGCTCGGTTTGTTTCACGGAAAATGAATAATTTGGAAAGTATTTTCTAAAAAATAATCGATTGTATCACTTACAAAAATGAATGAATGAAAAATATTTCATTATCAATGAAAATATTTAGATATAAATTATTGTCAATAATGAACACATCTTCTATTAACTAATCATTTTAAACGATCCAAGCGATCATTTTTAGGAAAATATTTTTTAAATAATTCATTTTCCACAAAACAAATGGATCTAAAGTCTACCTACGCCTTTGTTTGTTTTGGAAAAAAATGAATGATTTTTAAAACATTTTCCTAAAACTGATTGCTTACAAGAATGAATGAATGAATGATATTTTCATCCTCCACAAAAATTTTTAGACATAAATTGTTGTTAATCATGGAAAATATGTTCCATTTAGATTATTTCAAGCGATACAATCAATTATTTTTAGGAAAATATTTTCTAAATCATTCATTTTTCACGAAACAAATGGAGCTTAAGATGTTGAAATTTAAACTCCTCATCATTTGAAAATAATTTGGCTGCTTGTTTTGTGATCATAAAACCAGTGACTCAATGTGAACTTTTTTTCTTAATCAATCACATTAATGATATAGAGATTAATTACATATACACTAGCGTTTGACAGTAACATTAAGATACATATATGTTCTATCCTAATTTTTTTTTCATTCTATTAGATTTGAGAAAAATGTATCATTTACTTGTATTTGGATTTGATTGCAAATATTTTGAGAAAAAATAGAATGGATAATAGAATAAAACACACATGAGTAAATTAATTAGGAAATAAAAATTAAAAAGTGCGATCATATGTATAGCGATATGTTGAATAATAAAATGAGCAAATTAGTAAATTTCTCTTCAATTAAATTGAAACAAAAAAGAAAAGAAAAAAGAGCGGAAAAAAGAAAAATGATGCTAAAAAACGAGCCTCGCTTTTATTTAAAGCCGTATAGAGAAAATTGAAAATCGAAAAAAAAATATGGAAAGGATTAAAAAAAAGCCAACTGCATTGTATGTTGAGTGGGACGCACATTTCGCGAGTAATGCTCTTTAAAAGGGAGTAAGCAATTATTATTCTAAAAAAAATTCACGGCATACCTTAGGATGTCTTCCCATAAAAATAGTGTCAAATATATCGCTATCTCTCTCTATGATTTGTACGACTTTCCCAATTTATTATTAGGATTAATACCACAAAAAACTCCAAACTAATATATATGTGACAAATTTAGCCTGCGTTAATTTTTGTTAAATTTTATTGTCAAATTGCCGAGTTAGTTGACACATGACAGTTGACGGATGTACCAGTTTGGGGTTTTATCCCTATTTATCATAGGTCTATCAGTTTGTGATTTTTCATGGTATTTTCAATTTAACGGAAACTAACAAATGGTAAATTTATCCTAAATGTACTAATTTGGAGTTTTTAGTGGTCAAAAAATTAGTTTGAAGTACATTTGTTACATATGTACAAGTTTGGATTTTTTGTGGTCAAATAAATAATTTATGGTAAATTTATTATAGGTGTACCATTTTAGGATTTTTCTTGATATCAACCCTTATTATTAAGATAAACATTGTAATCATCTAACATTGCTCACACTCTTATGTACTTTTCAGTTCATGTTGATTTTTTTTCCAAACATAAAAAATACTGACGCAACGTTATTTATCAGTGACAAGTTAGTGCTTTCATCACATTTGCATATAAAAAAGTTCTAGTACATGTGAGTACTTACATTAGGACCCATGAAAAACACATGCTCTCGCACAAGTTTTGTACTGTAATTAAATTTGCATAGAAAACCAAATATTCTTCAATGTTGAAGAAAATCTATTAAACACACACACACACGCACACGCACACGCACACACACACATATGTATTCTCTTGGCTGAAAAACAAAATCGAAATTTTTATTGTACAACTAGCAAAAAAAGACATAAACGTGTATAAATGTGCTAAAGATTGGAGAATATTAGATTTTCTGATACATGACAAATGCAAATAAAAATGTTCAAGAAAGCAAGTTTTTAGTTGAACGAATCTTGAAAAATTGATCGTTCCTGGTTGCCTCTCTCTCTCTCTCTCTCTCTCTCTCTCTCTCTCTCTCTCTCTCTCTCTCTCTCTCTCTCTCTCTCTCTCTCTCTCTCTCTCTCTCTCTCTCTCTCTCTCAGAGAGAATTCAAAGTACTGGAAATGATTTGGCAAGTTAGGGGAGGGGATCAGAGAGTTTTATAAGAAAATACCGGAGCAAGTTGTTTTAAGGATCACGAAAAATCTTAAACTGGTACACATGAAACAAATTTACCCAAAACTATTTTTTTAATAAAAAAAACCCCAAACTGGTACACCTATAACAATTTTACCCTAAACTATTTTTTTTATCACCAAAAATCCCAAACTGGTACACCTGTAATAAATTTACCTTCCGTTAGTTTTCGTTAAATTTTACTGTCAAATTGCTAAGTTTGATGACACGTGGTAGTTGACGGGTGTACCAGTTTGTGGTTTTACATCTCTATTTGTCACAAGTTTACCAATTTATAGTTTTTCGCGATATTAATCTAATTTAACGGACACTAACGGAGAGTAAATTTATCACAAATATACCAGTTTGAGATTTTTAGTGGTCAAAAAAATTTAGTTTGGGGTAAAATTGTCACAGGTGTACCGGTTTGGGCTTTTTGATGGTCAAAAAATTAGTTTGGAATAAAATTATCGCATGTGTATCAGTGCGCAATTTTTGGTGGTCAAAAGATTAATTTAGGGTAAATTTGTCACATATATAAGTTTAAAATTTTTTGTGATTATAAAATTAATTTAGAATAAAATTATCGCAGCTATATCAATTTGATGTTTTTCATGATATTAATCATGTTTTTCAAATGGAAACCAAAAGGGCGGCCGTTAGAGCCTTAGAGGTGTCTACGGTTAGGTGCATCACCGACGTAACAATTAACAAAAGAACTCACATACTCACTGCCAGATAAATGACGTGTGTGATTGAGTTAGTTTGACAATCGAATTCTTTCGCGTGCCTATTTTCTTCATTGTTTCCCTTTCTGTCAATTTCTCCTTATTTTGCAAATCTTGAACCGGAGAATTAGGATCTGTTTATATCACGAAAAATTTAAAAAAAATTTAGAAAATTCTACCTAAAAACGATTTCTTTTATCGATTAAAAAATACAGGAACGAAGAATATTTTCATCGTGTACAAATATATGGATATAAATTATTGTCGATGGTGAAAATTTTTTTCATTGACTAATTATTTCAAACTATACAAGCGATTAATTTTTCGAAATAATTTATTTTTCGCGAAACAAACATAATATTAAAAAAATACCACCATAACCAATTCAACAAAGATAATTGAAAAAAGAAAAAAATATGGAAAGAATTTTTAAAAAAATGAAAACGAAAGGCCAACTGCATTTTATGTTGAGTGGGACCCACTTTACGTGAGTAATGCTTTTTAAAAGGGGGTAAGCAGCAATTATTCACAAAATTTATTCAAGACATTCCATATGATGTCTTCACCTAAAAATAGTGTTGAATAAATTGATATCTCCCTCTAATTTCCCAATTCATTGTTAGATAGCGATTTTAATTATTTGATATTGTTCCCAGTTGTGTGTTTTCTTTTGTTCCCATTGATCATTTCATCAAACATTAAAAAAAATATTGACATGACATTTTTTTGCTAGAGCCAAGTTTGGGTTTTGATCGAACCAATTATTAACGTGAAATGAAAAATATAAAAATTATTTCAATAACTCAGATAAATAGATTGATTCGATGTGCATGCGCGTCGCGATCATGAATGGGACGTGTTTGTGATCCTTGCCATTTCGGCCCCGTGCGCCCCCTTTCCTTTTGTCTACTTTTGTTAATACCCATGCACGACATCGACGTGACATCAAAAGGCAACTTACCGATCCTGTTAGCATTTTCATTAAGATCAACACCAACAGAAAAATCATATGATATGAGGATCAATGGAAAAAGTTTAGAGACAATATTAAATAACAAAAATTAAATGACGAGATGGTATATTTTTCTTCTTTTATTGCTTCTTTACGTATAACTTCATTAGACATAGGACTTGCGCAAGTGTAGATGATGTTCAGAGCCATTGATAATGCGACGGAACCCTCAAGTTGCCCATGAAGGAATTTCTATATTACCTTTGTCGATGAATTAGGGATACTTGAATTTTGGTTCAATGTGCAATATTCTTTTGAACTTTTAATTTGTTTAGTGTTGTTCTTGAACTTTAACCCTTGCAATGTCTTCAATGAACTTTTAATTTGTTTAATGTAATCCATGAACTTTTGATACATGTATAATCTAGTCCTTTGATTATATGAAAATATTCAATGTTATCTTTCCATTAATTCAAATTTAAAAACAAGATTGAACATTTTTCATATAGTCTATGGACCGTATTGAACACGTATAAAAAGTTCAAAAACCACATTGAATAAATTAAAAGTATAGAAATGATATTCTACTTTGTGTTAAAATTCAAAAACAATTTATGTCATTTTCTCACGTATTAAAGATGAAATGAAAGAATATGGTGTAATAAGGCTTCGTTCGTTTCATGAAAAATAACTTCTAGGAAAACGTTGTTCGGATTTTCTAGTGTTCGGTGCTCGAAAAATAAACTTTTCAAAGAAAAAAGATTTCATCAATGGAAAAAGTACCTTCAAAAGCAGAGAAAATGTTTTATGCTTTTTAGGATGTGGAAAACGTTTTCCATCCCCTTTCTTTCACCTCTAGACCAAGCATTTTCTTCCACCAAAAACCTTTTAATTTTTATTTTAAATTTTATTTTTTAAAATAAATCGAGTTTTTAATTATCTTTATTTTTCGCTTTATTTTTCTTTATGCTGCTTCCTTGGTCGGTCGCTGGCCACAAGCGAGCTCGAGTCTAGCCCAACTTGTCGGCCTATGGCGAGGCTCAAGCTCTCTTGTGGCCGATTGCCGACCATTGCCGTTGCCGGTGGTCGGCTGAGGAAGAAGAAAAAAGAAAAAGAAAGAAAAGGAATAAAGGAAAGAAAAAGAAAAATACTTAAAAATTAAAAAATCGATTTGTTTATAACTTTTTCCTAGAAAATTTAATTTCCCGACCAAACAGCGAAAAATATTTTCTAGATCATTTTTAGGTTTTAGTCTAACACCAGAAAACATTTTTATTTTCCCAAAAAATGGCTTCTTAAAAAATGTCACATTTTCCGCGAAACAAACATAATTTAAGTTTATTAGTGATTGAATGATTATAAAGGAATAATAGAAGTTCCCCAGTTCCTGCGTCCGTGTTTGTACAAGTAAATTTCATGGGCATAAGCTAAAAAAAAGGGTAAATACCACAAAAAACTCCAAACAATGTTCACCATGACACAAAAAAACCCTAAACTTGTCCACTATGACACAAATATCTCTAATTTTTTTTGTGTCACGAAAAAACTCAAACTTATATATATGTATATTTGTCATGCTGGTATAAGTAAGTTTGAGCTTTTTTATGACACCAAAAAAGTTTGAGGTATTTGCATTATGATGGTTTAGGAATTTTAACAACATAAAAAAAAATTAGGGCATTGTGTCCCAATGAACATAATTTAGGTTTTTTTAGGTCTAATTCCAAACAAAAAAATATCAACTTTATCTTGAGCGATAATTTAATTTTCACTTAAGTTTCAAATCTAGCTTGAACAATTTGAAAATTTTACATCACGAAAGCCGGATTTGAGACTATGGTGAAAATGGGTGCTTTTTATTAAGATAAAAAAAGTTCAGATCATAATTGTCACTCAAGGTAAAATTGATATTTTTTTTTGAAATTAGCTCTTTCTTTTAGTATCAACTTAAAAGGGTTAACATCACAAAAAATCCAAAACTAGTATAACTATGATAAAATTTACTCTCAATTATTTTTCGTTAAATTTTATTGTCAAATTACTGAATTTGATAACACGAGACAGTTTATGGATGTACCAGTTTAGAATTTTTACCCTTTATTTTATAATTTTTCGTGGTGTTAATCTAATTTAACGGAAGGTATACGTGTCACGAGTATATTAATTTAAGTTTTTTTATGGTTAGATTTGAAGTTTTTCGTAATATTGGTTTAATTTAAAATAGTAATAAAACGACAGCTAAGCAGATGAGATCTCGAAAACAACAAAGCCGACGCGCACTCGTACCACTTACGCTGGACTCCACCGTCAGCCGCTTGCGGCGCCAACCAAGGCCGCACGTGACGAGCCTGGCGCGTGAAGATCTCCCCAAGCTGTCTCCCGCGCCCCACAATGGGCAAAGATCAAAGCATGGAATCATACTGAGACCGACCAAAAGAACGGTGTCGGGTCATCTCCTGATCAGTCTCCATCCACCCCCGCCGGATTCCTGGTCACACACTCTCCCGACTCCCTCCTTCGCCTCCTCTTTTGGACCTAATTCCCAAAAAACACCAATCTTACTTTAAATGTAATTCTAATTTTTTTTATCTCAACAAAAAAAAGCATTAATTTTTATTGGAGTTCCAAATCTAATCTCCCTGACGTAAAATTTAAGTGGAGGTCGGTGAATTTTTTACGAGTCAAAAAAAATTTTGAATCAAAGTCTTCACTCAAAATGAAATTGATGTTTTGTTTTTGAAATTATGCCCTGTGTCTGGTAAAATTTGGTGTTTTTGTTTTTGAAGTTGTGCCCTGTGTCTGAGATTGAACTCTACGCGCGGGGAGGGCTCGCGCGTGGGATCCTTCGCCGGACCCCCCGACCTCGAGATCTCATCAGAAAGAGACCCGCGACAGGAAAGGGAACAAGTCCGAAACCCACCAAAACAAGGTTTTTCGAGAGACTCTCTCTCTCTCTTTCTCTCTCTCTCCCTAAGATGCTGCACGCTACGCGAGAGTCCGAGCGACCCACTAGACTCTTCCGGATCTAATGCGAAGGAATAGAGGGAGATTCCTCTGCTCTCCTCTGGTTCTTTCTCAGGCATTCTTTGTTCTCTTTGCCATCTCCCCTTTTGCTGTTTTATATGGTCAATGCGTCATGCCATTCGATCCCTGGTTTAGGGCGTTGCCCGGTTTTGCCACCCGGAAATAAGGCCCCCCTGCGGTTGGATTTCGTCACCTTGATTTTGGGTTCCTGAGAAAGAACCCAGGAAGAGAGAAGAAGTATGATTTGTTCGTCGGTTTTGCCAGACAAACCATCCGTGGCGGTCAACGCTTGCAAGATGCTAAAGCCCCCGCCGAAGCGATCGCCCCTTTGTGCCGGGCCTATCCTCTGTACTCAGAACAAGAACCACATCACCATGAACAAGCCATCGAAGAAGCCGAAAGTGACCATCGCCAGCCCTGTCCTGGTGATCCCAAGTCGAATGTCCGAGGGGGGATTAAGGAAAAACAGGGGATGCGAGGAAAGGAAGGATTTTCTTCAAGGGGGTGGTCGACAGATGGCGGGCTTGTGTGGTTTTGGGTATTGGGTTCAGGGCTTCAGGTGCTTCCCGTGGTTGGCTTTGAATTTCCACATGGCCCACAATCTCAAGCTGCCTCCATCCACCTTGCAGCTCGTGCAGAATTCTGGGAATCTGCCCATGGTGGCCAAGCCTCTGTATGGGATATTGTCTGATGCTATTTACGTTGGCGGTGCTCACAGGTTGCCATATCTTTCGGCAGGAGGTCTGTTGACACATTCCTCTGATTCTTAAATATGTCTTTCTCTATCTGAGTTGAACTACTGTATGTTCGTCTGCTGACAGTTTGTATTTGAAGGAAATTTGTAGTTTTTTAGAGTCTTGCATTGTTCTAATGGAATTTGGAGCTTCCTTTGCTGTTTTTCAATGCTTTAGTTCCTTATTTCTATTGACCTTTCCTGTGACATTTTCCTGAAGTTGGTTGTTCTTTTCTTGCATTGGAAGACATGAATTGTATGTCGCCTTAAGATTAAGTTCTCCAGAAGTCTGTTCATAACTAGGGCTAGATAGCAAGTTGTTGTCATATGTTTGTAGATTTATGATATGTTATCGTAATATGGAATGGTATTAGCATACGTTGTATATTAATGTTTGGAGGTCGATATTAGAGATTCATTCTATCACTTGTTACTGAAACACATTATTCACATTGGCCATTCTCCTTAATTCTCTAGAATCTCGCCAACTGTTATTGAGTATATCAATCTGTGGACAGCTTTAACATGGTCGTATCTTCAGTGCTTCTACAGGTTCTGTCTTGGGGACCATTGGCATTGATCCCTCTTGCTCGTGAAGCTCTTCCAAACCTCGTGGCATGTGTTCTTCTCAGCAATATAGGTGCATCTATTAGTGAAGTTGCTATGGATGCTCTTGTTGCGGAGTATGGTCAGAAACACGACTTACGTGGTCTCCAGTCTTACGCATTCATGGCTTCAGCAGCTGGTGGAATCCTTGGAAACTTGCTAGGCGGATATATTCTTCTTAGAACACCACCAAAAGACATGTTCTTCATATTTACGTGCCTCCTTTCCCTTCAGTTTGCCATGTCATTGATGACAAAAGAAGCATCTCTTGGAGTATCTCAGCCGTCAGTTAACACTCTAAAAAAGAAGTCGATCTTGCTTAGCATTAGAAATCAACTCTCAGATTTGTTAAGGGCGGTTCGTGAAGAGAGCATCTCCGGCCCTCTTGCTTGGATCATGCTTTCTATCACGATGGTGCCGATTCTGTCTGGTTCGATTTTCTGCTTTCAAACTCAATGTCTACATCTTGATCCTCCAGTTATCGGGATGTCACGCGTAATAGGCCAGTTGCTCCTGCTTTTCACGTCATTACTCTTTGACCGGTATTGGAAAAATATTTCGATGAGGAGATTAATTGGAGTGGTGCAGGTTTTGTACGCGTGCTCGCTTCTTCTAGACCTAGTTCTGGTGAAGCAGATCAATCTGAAGTTGGGAATTCCCAATGATGTGTTCTCCCTTTGTTTTTCTGGTCTAGCAGAGACAATTGCACAGTTTAAGCTCCTTCCGTTTTCAGTGCTGTTTGCTAATTTATGTCCACAGGGTTGTGAAGGATCTCTGACATCTTTCTTAGCATCGGCCTTGTGTTTGTCGTCAATATTTAGCGGGTTTCTGGGTGTTGGATTAGCATCACTTATCAGGATCATCTCCGGCGATTACTCAAGCCTGCCTGTGGGGATTCTGATACAGTTTATGGTGGCTTTGTTGCCCATGGCGTGGATTCATCTTTTGCCTGTGTCACTAAATACTGTTGAGAAGGACAGAAAAAGAGGCTTGAGTAAACGAAGACGAAGAAACAGAAGAGTGGGACGAGTGGTGTTTGGCTCTGTAATATCTTACCGGCGCGAGAGAGAGTCTGAGACACCGAGATAGAAATCACCATGAGATGTCTTTGCACTTTTGGAATCGGTAATAGAAGTGTGCACACGATTACCATTACTCGGCATCTGTCGTCCGGTGAAGGAACTCAGATTGGATGGCCATTTTAGACTCTGAAAACGATTGCTTCTCAGCCCAATTCTGGATGTTCTAACAATTGCATTATTTCTTTGTGATCCTTAATTTTGTGAAGGTATTTGGTTCCCTAATAAAGAAGGCTTGAGGATTTTTTCAGGCCAGAGAACCTTTGACATGATCTTCAGCACCTCAACTTGCCACAAGAGCTTTCTGAGGAAGTGGGGGGTGCTGGACTCGACAGGTGAGTCCTAACATCAGTATAAAGTGAGATCCTGAGGCTTCATCCTCCCACGAGGAGCTCAAATTTTTGTTGATGTAAATAGTTTTCTGACTTATAGGAGGTTATGGACGGTGATTTTGGAGTTGAAAAGGAATTGCAGCTTTTGTAGCTTCCATCCATTTCTGGCATTAGCTTCTTCAACCAAACATCTTTTGGCAGACCCCAGTCGAAGAAAATGATCTCTGGAGTCATCATGCTACTGATAGAGGACACAAGTCTTTAAGATGTTACAGTTTTGCCAATAAGCTTTAGTTTTTACTTTGTTACCATTTAAAATCTACTCGTTCTTCTCATTGTTTTGCACGAGTCTTTTCTTTTTGTCGAATTAACGAATGAAATTGGTTGGAGGGATATGGCTTTGCGCTGCTGCTGAATCCTAGTGATATTAGCTACAAACCGTGGTTGTGTTTTCAGGGTGTCCCTTTCGCTTATCTTTTCCGATGTGTCGAGGCAATCTTGAATCATTCACAAGAAAGTTTTTGTTGGGATTGTCAAGTGTTGATGCATCATACTTCATCTCCAATGAGTTCTCTAGGGAAACCCTAAGACAAGGTCTTTTCTGTTTCTATAAATAGTAGAATGAAGTGAAAAGTGCCAAAAAAGTCCTAAATCTTTTGCATTCGTGCCAATTTAGTTCTAAACCTTTTTTTGATGTCAATTCAGTCCTACATTTTTTGCATTGGTGTCAATTCAGTCTTAAACCTTTTTGTCTGTGTTAATTCAATCATTTCGATCAATTTTAGTCGGATTTTGCTGATGTGGACATTGGCCGGCCGATCACCGACGCTGACATTGATAACTTTTAATAATATTTTTTTTTTGAAATTTTTTTCCCCTCCCTCTTTTGTCCAGCCAATCATCGTCGTGCCTTGCCCAACCACCGGCGAGGCTCGCCCTTGCTAGCGACAGCAAAGGCGAGCCTCGCCATGGCTGGGCGAGGCTGGACCTTGTCGAATATGGCGAGGTTGTGCCTTGCCCAACCGCCGGCGAGGCTTGAGCCCTTGCCAGAGGCTTTCATCGCGGCCTTCGGCAAGGGCTCGAGCCTCGTCGGCCGCTGGGTGAGGCACGACCTCGCCGACCTTCGGCCTCTGGCCGGTTGCTATTCCGATGACCGGTTGGAGGAAGGAGGGAAAAAATGAAAAAAAAGAAAAGAATAAAAGAATAAATAAAAATTTAAAAAATATTAAAATATTATTAAAAGTTGTCCACGTCAGCGCTGGAAATCAGTCGGCATTTACGTCAGTAAAATCCAGCCAAAATTGGCCAGAAGGACTGACTTGGTACAAAGACAAAAAGGTTTAAGACTGAATTGGTACCAATGCAAAATGTTTGGGACTGAATTAGCACAAAAAGAGTTTATGACTAAATTAGCACAAATGCAAAATGTTTAGGACTGAATTGACATCAAAAAAAGGTTTATGACTAAATTAGTACAAATGCAGAAAGTTTTAGCCTTTTTTGACACTTTTCACGTAGAATGAAAGCAAGATAAGCATGATGTGTTCGATGTTGTTCCGGAAAAGCATGACCCAACTTGATGACAAAAGGGAAAAGGAAAGGGTGTGGCTATTTTCACCCTCAATGTAGCATGACCAAAGTACCTTCTCCCTCTCTCTTCCTTCAAACATGCTTCGACTCTTTTACTCGCTTGTGTCTCTCGCGCCCCTCTGCCTCATGCCCCCAGATTTGCTTCTCCGTTGCCACCGCCTCGCCGCACTGGCGCCACCACCCACCTCTGTCGCTGATCATCACTTTGCAGCCCTCCGCTCTCTCTCTCTCTCTCTCTCTCTCCCTCTCTATCACACACGCTTGGTCGTCTCCTTGAACTTGTCTCTGCACTTCACAATCAAGTCAAAACATTTAAAAAAAAAAAATAAAGTTCTTGAGCATTTTGAAATCCCTGCAATCAAGTCCTAACTTTCAAACCATTTAGATTTCTCGCAAAATACAATAACCTCTTAGATGACTTCAAATATTATCGTTAAATAAGTTCTCTCTTCTCTTATCTCACGTCTCATATTATAAATATTACTAACACTTCGTATATAGACATTGTGAGGGTTAATTAATAACTAGTTACCGTCCAAGAAGTAGGGAAAGAGCTCTCCACTGATTTTGGATGAATGGGTTACCTCATTTTTCAAAAAACACGTATAGAATTGAGCGGTCATTTAGTGAAAACTAGTCATTGACCCGACCCGCGCACGCTCGGATATGTTGTATCGAACATACTATAGAAAAAATTTATTCTTTTTATCGATGTTTTTGTCTTGCATTGCATGCATGAAAATGATTTATCCAAAGAGGTTTTCCAAAGTAAGTGGTCTCGTGGCTTCTTTAGTATGTGAAAATTCTTAATACTAAGAAGCGCCGATTCTTAAAAGGTGGAGATTCTGGTCATTTAATTTTGGTTAAAATGAGGGTTAGTACTACGAAAAACCCTAAATTGGTACACTTATGATAAATTTACCCAAAACTAATTTTTTAACCATAAAAAATCCAAAACTAGTATATCCGTGACAATTTTACCCTCTGATAGTTTTCATTAAATTTTACCGTTAAATTTCTAGGTTGAATTACACGTAATTGTTGATAGGTGTACCAGTTTGGGGATTTATCCTTCATTTGTCACAGGTGTACGAGTTTGAAATTTTTCATGATATCAATTCAATTTAACAAAAAGTAAATTTGTTACAAATGTACCAGTTTAAGGTTTTTGGTGGTCAAAAAATTAATTTAAGGTAAATTTATCACAGGTGTACCGGTTTAGGGTTTTTCGTGGTATTTAACCCTAAAATGAATTACAGCAATAAAGCATGAATAAAGCGGTGAACTCTCCTGTAACGCTCGAATAGGCATAATACTACTCATAAGATTAAGACAAATAATTTGCCAGCTTATCATTACACAACGAAATATAGTATACATAACACACGTAAAGAAGTTCTCAAGAACTAGACGAAATATTAAATGAAGGCCGAGAATATAAGTACTGTCGTTTTATGGATGCGATCATAGGCTAGCCGTTGGAAAATGGAAAATTAGAGCATACACCGCCTATGTAAACCGCCAGTGTAAGAAAACTTTACACATGCTGTCTGATCGACCCTTGATCTAAGGGCCAGTGAGAGGGTGGGTTGTTAAAACCCTCAAATCAAGCGCGGACAACGTCGCCTGTGTAAGAGGGAGAGATGCATCTTGTGGGTGAACTTCAAAACATCGCTTTATCCCTGTACTCAAATCTTGCACTCCTGTGTGCAAATTGACGAGGCCAAGTAGAGCCTCAGGTAAATTAACAGTATGAGGTTAGAACTTTTGGTTTGTTTGCCATTCGGCAACGCCGTCACTAGAGCAATTGCTGGTCGAGCCGCAGTCAGTTCTCTTCTTGGGGTTCACAACCCCAGTGTTCAACATTTCGTACTGGAGACTGAAGAAATCCTAGGATGCGAATGTGTCTGAAGACTTTATTATGGGATAGCAACAGAGAAATTTTAGGAGCTTTACTCACCAGGAACTGCTAGTAGCACCCGGAAATTTTAATGAGAGCAAACCTTAGTTAAGGTGGATATTGTATGAGTCAACAAAGGATGCCTGTGTGATGGATCTTTACTGCCAACAAAACACACTAAGCAGATCTCAGAGCATGGTTTGCCACAACTCCGAGCAGAGGTACAGGTCAGCGATGTGGCCTTGTATCGGAATCTGCTTCAAGTTACTGGCTCTGGCATGGCAACTTAACAGCAGGAACCTTGGCTTGTATACCCATTAATAGTCCATGGAACCGTGGCTTCTCATTTACGTAATCGCCCTAATCGCAGCCTCCTCTCAATTGGAGCACCTGGAAGCACATAACACTGGGAATAGCCAGAGGGTTATCGTATCTTCATCAAAATGCAGTCTTCGGAAAATTCAGCAATCATGTTGTTGGACATAAATTTTAACCCTCCTACCTGTATTGGCAAAATTCGCCGTCATACATTGAATTCGGTCCAACAAGGCAGGATTGGGACAGCGTCGTCCTCTGGATGATGTCGTAGCAGAAAGTTATTCTGAAGGTATTGACTTTGATTGAATTAGTTCAGGCAGTACACCAGGCCATATTGCTACAAAGTACCTCCATAAGGTGTGCCCGGTGAGGAATGATGTGCATGCATATGGGATCATGGTCCTTCAAATCATCCGTGGTTGCAGCTTTATTGATCTCTGGCAACTTATGAAAGGAATCAACATCGCATCATTCATCGGGATGGTCAGTTGCTTTATTATAAACAGTTATAAAAACTCATTTATCCCAGTACGCAGGGAGACCATGGCGAGAATGAGGCAGAAGAGATGATCAAACTGGCTCTCTTATGCACCCACTATTCCTCAGCAAAACAATCCAGCATGCAGGAGGTGGTCACGGAGGTTGAAGGCGGTAGCTTAGAAGAAAGATAAGCATCAGAGAAGATACAGCTATCGTCATCGAACTCCCTTCTAGAAGTACAAATAATAAGACCTTTGATGGCTTCACTCTTTCCTCCAGGCCACTTCTTGAGTAGATGGAGAAGATTTATCCTGTCCAAGATAGCAGTATTGAGCTGGCATTCTCAGTTGCAACACATTTCATATAAAAACTCATAAGTGAAGGCAAATGCTTACATCTGCTCGACGATAAAAATAAAACCTTGTGATAAATCATGACCTGGAAACTAGAACTACATTCCTGAATGTTACCAGAAGAATTTGCTACTACCAGCACTTAACGAAACCTATTTCTAGTACAGATACTTCCAGTCAGTCGCTTTCAAATTGTAAAATATTAAAGATACTTCTGTGAGCTAGGAGATAAGTCACTTGTAAAGACAATTTTAGCACACTATGATTTTAGCACTTGTATCCAGTTTAGCAATGAAGATATGCAAGAAAAGGATTTGTTTCCAAGCTCAAACATTTGTTCACAAATTGCTATCGCTACAGATGGAAAGTTGAATCAGAATCTCATGCTGCGATAGATAGGACAATCCTCTCGTCATTCCTACAGATTACTTCAAATTGCTGATTAGCACACAGGAAGTGTGATTTGGCATAAAAGATGACTTTAAGTTACAGCCAATCAACTGTAAAGATATATCAATAACTCAAATATATATACTTCAACGAAATATACATACTTTCACGATAATTAATTTCAACCACAGCTGTGTGACATTGTGACAAAGAATATATAGCGGTCTTAAAACCGTATAATTGGCTCCAAAAGAACCAGAAGGTTACAGATATAAGAACCTACAAGTTCAGAGGAATGGCATTAAGTACACTTTATTAGAGAGTTCTAAGTGCGGAACAGGAGAATTTCATAAAGATATTTGAGGGATTGATATTACCTTAAACCATACCTCAAATCAAAAATCCCTTTTGTAGTATGGACTTCTCTTCAGCTGAGAATCCCTTCAGCATAGATCATTAACTATGAAATGCTGAAAGATCTATATCTGATTCTCATTGTCAGCATAACTAACAATTCCTTTCATTACCACCAAAAGGCTATCCAGCATCTCATAGATGGAATGAGAAGCAGAATGTACCTTATCAGCGACATAGAAGCAATTAGTCCTACCATTAATAACAATCCAACTGCATCCAGGTTCCTTCCTGAAACCCTTTTCGTGCATCATTTTCCTCACTCCAGCTACCACATCCCACTTTCTTGAGGAAGCGTATAGATTAGATAGGAATACATAATTCGAAGGGTTCTCAGGTTCCATACGAACAAGGAAGCTATAAGCCAAGTCTCTCATCTCATGGTTCCCATGCATTACAGAAGCATTGACAAGAGCCCCCCAAACACTCGGACCAGCTTCCACATGCATATTGCCGATAAACTGTAGTGCTCGGTCAAGCTGGTTTGACCGACCTAATATGTCAACAACACAAGCGCAGATCTCCACTGTTGGTTCAATCCCATAATCATTTATTGCTGAGCTATATATGTTAAGGCCTTCGTTGACCATTCCTGATCGACCACAGGCAGCAAGAACCCCTACTAACGTTATCATGTCAGGCTTGATTCGTAAATGTAGCATCTCATTGTACAGAAGCACGGCTTCCTCACCCTTCCCATGAAGTCCATATCCAGAAATCATGGAACTCCAAGAGACAGCATCCTTAAAACAAGCACCATCAAATATTCTCCTTGCAGAAATTAAGCCCCCCGACTTGCAGTATGCATCTATTAAAGCATTAGAAAATGAGACACCGTGATCTATTTTCTTTCTGATGGCAAAACTGTGAATCTCTCTCACAGCTGATAAACCAGCATGCGTTACACAAGCAGGGAGAATGCTTACCAGAGATATGTCATTGGGTTCTGTATCATGCATGACCATCATTTCCCTAAAAAGAGAGAGGGCTCCCTCTGAATCTCCAAATATAACATAACCATTGATCATTGCTGTCCAAGAAAATACATTTTTAGACTTCACAAGTTCAAATACCCTTCTACCAGCATCTGCCTTGTTATTCTTGGAGTACATGTCTATCAAGCAACAACCCAAGTGAACATCTGCATCCGGAAGAAGCTCCAACTCATTCCTCAACATATAACCATGAAGCTCCTTCCCATGATTATATTTCTCAGAATCACCAATGCACAAAGGCAAAAGACTCGACACCGTGAACGCATCTGGTTTTAAGCCGATGTTCAGCATGTTTTGTACAACGTCCCATACTTCCTTACCCTTATTATCATCATTTAAGCTCGCATACCCTGTTATCAGAACATTCCAAGAAGCAATGCTTCTATCGGGCATTTCATCGAACAGTTTCTTCGCTTCATCCAATTCTCCGCATTTACAGTACATTGACGTTAGAGAATTGGCGACAACAACATCCGAGACAAACCCAATCCTCGCGCTCTTCGCATGAACGACTTTCCCAGCAGCCAAGTCCCCACACTCGCCCGCAACTTTCGACAATGTCGCGAGCGTGTAATCGTCGGGAACCACGTTCCCTAGACACATTCGATCAAACAGCTCGAAAGCAACCTCGTACGCACGACTCTTCGCATACCCATTAATCAGCGTGTTCCACAAGTAGACGCTCTTGTCCTCAAACGAGTCAAAAACCAATCTTGAATCCCGCACGCTCCTGCAGGCGGCGTACGCGGACATGAGCTTGGTTCCCAGGTAAGTGTTCCGAGCGAAGCCATTGACGAGGACTCGCGCGTGGGACTGCCGGGTCAGTCTCAGAGATTGCTCCTCGGCGCAGAGCTGAATGAAATGGAGGAGGGTGGAGGCAGAGCAAGGAGAATCGGCTAGAGCGGCTTTTGAGCAGCATCGGAAGGTTATGTTTCTGAATGTTTCCCGTCCGGAGAAGGAGATCATGAGACAAACGAGCTTCGCACGCTGGAGGCTCCGGCTAGAGAGCTGCGAGCGCTACTTTGGGAGGGGAGGGAGATGGCAGACATGGAGGCAGCATGTGTGTTCTCTGTTCTGTTCTTTTTGATCGGTACCATGTGATTCCTAGGTTCTTGCTTTTTATGCTGAGGAGCACAAAATAGAAATCTTGATTTTTCCAAATTTTACGAACTAAAAAACATTGCCTTAGAAGCTTTAAAAAATAAAATCATACTAAAAATTCTAAAACTTATCAATTGAATCTTAAAACTTTCAAAAAGTACAATTGAATCTTAAAACTCAAGTTATTCCATTAGCTATATCCAACTTGACAAATAGAAAATGTTAACGAGTTTTAAGATTTGATTACACAAATTTGATAAATTTTAGGATTTCACTGCACTTTTTGAAAGTTTAAGGATTCAATTACACCTTTGTAACAAATTTTAGACTTGATTTCACTTTTTACAAATCTTATGATTCAATTGTACATTCGCGCTAAGTTTTGGGACTTTCAATGCACTTATTTCAAAAAATAATTAACAAATACAATAAAGTTTTGAGCGTTCAGCATCAATAAACTGTATCGTAGGCCACACTCACTCGTCCCTAATGGTGCCTTGCTATGGCTGCTGCTATGGGTCCTCTGCTGTTCTTCCGTGTGCCCCTCTAGAAAGCTCGCAACAAGTTGCTCCAGTCCTTGATCATTCTCCAACCAAGCTCTGCTGGCGATGCTTCATTAAAGTCCCCTTCTTTTCTGAAATCCAACCCTCCTTGGCTTTTGGGGAGTTTAGAATAAGAGTGAGCGATTTCAGATTCCGTACAAGTTTTACTTAGAACTTGGAACCAATCCATAGGAACATGTTCCTCATTTTTTGGAACTTGGAACTACCTTACATACCTTAGAATTTGAAACCTATTTTGTAACAAGTTCCAGGGTCGATTCTAAGGTCTACCCAGATTTCGCATGTATTATTAATGAATCGTCATCTTTAATGGCTATCACTTACTGCTATAATCCACTAACCACAACTTATATTTAAACATACGAAGAATATGAAAAATTAACAAGTTGTAAAATGAAAGCTCAGACTAGTGATTCAACATTATACATTCATCATCTAACGTCATGGAATATCGCAAGATCACGCGAAAACATAAATAAAAAAAATACTATAAATATTTTTAAGGTTTCATGTTCCAAATTCTAGCTACCTAGAACCTGGACCTACCTGTCAAAATAGGCTCTCCAATTTTTGAAACTTGGAATCTACAGGTTCTCACCGGTCAGGCTCCTACGTTCTACTTGGAACCATGTTCACCCCTAGTAGTCATGGCCACGGTTCGGAACCGACCGGTTCCGGTTCGGAACCGGCGGTTCCGGTTCGTGGCCACATGTGAACCGGAACCGGAACCGCCCCTAGCGGTTCCAGTTCCGGTTCGGAACCGGCCGGTTCCGGTTCTGGTTCCGGTCCGGCCGGTTCCGGTTCATAATTTAAAATTTTTTAAAATAAATTATGAAATAAAAAATAAATAATTATAAAAATATGAAATAATGAATTATTTAATATAAATTATAATCAAAATGAAAATTGTAGGGGTGATCGGTTCCCGGTCGGAACCGGGAACCGAACCGGTAAGACCGGTCTTTTAATTTTAGAACTAAAAATCGGACCGGTAAACCATAGAACCGGGAACCGGACCAATGGAACCCTTTGCTCTTAACTAGCAAAGGATCATAACCACAAAAGGCATACAACTTCACATGCTCATGGCTTGGCTTGAATTTTATAAACAACCCCTTTGATGGTCTCTTCATTCCCATTCAATGTGGGACTCTTGGCATTTGCATGAAGACAAGCCAAAAGTCTCATATTGAAGGCGTTCAAGGCAAATCGAGAGTCCCACATCGAATGGGAATGAAGAGACCATCAAAGGGGTTGTTTATAAAACCCAAGCCAAGTCTTGTAATTAGAGTTCAATACACCAAAGCCAAGCATTGCAATTGGAGATCAATGCACTTATAATGCATGGCAATTAGAGTTCAATTTGTTTTATAAAAAAAATTAAATAATGAAATTTTTTTTAAAAAAATTTCATTATTATTATTATTTTTAAATAATTTGGAACCGGAACCGGACCGCCGGTTCCGGTTCCGGTTCCAAAATTATGGAACCCGGAACCGGGCCCGTAGGCCACGGGCCGGTTCCGGTTCCGAACCGCGGGCCCGGTCAACGGGCCGGGCCCGGGTTTGACCGGGCCGGTTCCGGGCCGGTTCCTGTTCAAAACCGGCCCGTGGCCATGACTAACCCCTAGTTCAGAGATCATCCAAGCTTCTCAAGGCTAAGCAACGTCTCCTACTTCCCACCAAAAGGATCAGATAATCGTGTCGAGGTTGTCGCTAATTCTTTCTTGGAACTCTTCTCGCCAGTCGAGTAGATAGGGATATTTTGGACAGACATGACGAATTAGTGTGGCTCGTCCTGCCCCGGAAAGAGTTCTCCTTTTTCCACAATTCCATATTGTCACCCATTCTCTCCGTGAGGAAATTGAAGTTCTGCCACCCTCTATCAGAAGCCAATAATGGGCTGCCAAGGTATTTAGTACCGCCACGCATGGCTCATATGACAAGGAATCTTGAACTCCCTGGACGTTCCCGCGGCGTCTTCCTGGAGAAGAAAATGAAGGATTTTCCTGTGTTAACAACAGGGCCTGTGCAGGAGCAGTACAAGTCTAGGCAATGGCAGTAATCTTTGTAACGTTGGCTTTGCAGAACAGGAGAAGATCGTCCGTAAACATCGAATGGTTCATTACAGGGCTTAGTCTCCCCAGTTTAATTTCTTCAACAAATCTAATCTGTTCAGCTCTTTGCAGAATACTTGAAAGGGTCTCTGAATATATTACGAAAATATATATGAGGAGACAATGATTCACCTTGCTGAAGCCCTTGGGAGGGCGCGAAGGTGCCTGCAACCCAGCCATTAAGGAGAAGGGTATAGCAACAGTAGAAATACACTGCTCAATTAAATTGCAGAAAGGTTTCGCAGCCCATTAGCTCTCAAGATAGCAGTGAGTATGTTCCGTTCGACCCTATAATAGGTTGCCAACATATCAACCTTAAAGCGCGCAATAACCTCCCCTCTTCTTCTTTTCTGCATACAATCCATAACTTCCTGTGCATTGGTTGAGTTTTCAAAGATATATCTATTCGTTACAAAGCAGATTGACGAGGCAAAATAATTCTGTCTAGGTTTCGCTTCAAAGGATTAGTGATGATCTTGAAAAATTTTGTAACACTAACAAAAAAGCAGTATAGGCTGAGCACAACATTCCTGTTTGAAAGAAATGTTGAACAGAATTTGTTGCCTGATTTAAAATCTCCTAGAGTTCTGTATAAAATAGCGCAGGGAAGCCATCTGGGCCTGGTGCTTCAAGCGGTGCCACAGCTTTAAGACATGAATCTCAGTCGGGGTAGGGAGAACCATAAGATTCGCATTCTCTTCTTGTGATACTCAAGTGTAAGAGTTCCTGGATGATGGTGCTTGGAATTAGTTCCTGCAAAGTAAACAAGGCGTCGTATTTCTGAAGAAAATAACTCTTCACCCCTTCCATTTTCATTATCCGACGACCCTCATAATTTTTGACAGCTAATAACATGCTTCTATCGGGGACGAATGCTAGTGCACAAGTGGAACAACTTGGCACTTCTGTTCCCTTCCCTCATCCAAGTTTGCCGAGATTTTTGCCACCAAATGGTTTCCTCTCTCACACCATTGTTCATTCAGCTGCTCTTCCAACTCCTTGATCTGGGCCTACGAAGATTCGGTAGGTTGAGCTTGTTGTATTACATCTAGCTGTTCAAGTATATCTTGCAGGCACTGGTTAACAAAACCCAAAGTGTTCTCTGTTCCATCGCTTAAGTTCCAATACCAGCGTAGTCTCTTAGCAAGTTGCTGCATAGGCCACCCTCTCTGTCCAGTTTTCCAGACATCTTTGATGACTTTCGAAGTAAGCATCTCGAAACCAAGCTGCTTCGAGTTTGAATGGTGGGGGCGATCCACCCTCCAAGGCGAACAGATTAAGCCGCAAGGGAACATGATCCGAGAAAAGTGTTCATACCATTCTGTGGAGCAAATGACCGTCTCCACAAGGGGACATTGGCCAAACCCTGGCGACTATTACACCAAGCGAAAGACCACCCCTCAAAGCCAAGCTCAGCACAGTCGAAAGTGTCCATATAAAGTTCGCTAGGAATTGACATAAGGTGTTGGGTCTACTGCTCTTTAAAATCACCGATTCCTAGCCAAGCCCTAAGCGTCCTTTGTCTCCAGCTCTGCATTGCATCCCACAAGTTATGTTACAGTTGGTAACTAGGGGGAAGCATACACTGTTCGTTGATAGCCACCAATCTTGTTCATATGGATTCGGCGCGAGTCTGCGAAAGAGAATTTCTACGTTCCAGTCATTCGTCCAAAAACCACAATCCCATCTGCATGATGAAGTTCATGTTCACAATTGTCTGTAGTTTTTAATTAATCGGAACCCTTTGTATTACTTAAACCAGCCCTAATCAATAAAGAAACGGAAATTGAATCGACCAATCCCCAAGATCATTTGTGTTAGAAGCGAGTGTCGGGAGAATCGACTAACCTATTTGATGGACTCCAAAACAAAATTTTCAGGATCGTACGTTGAATGACCAGCAAACGATGAACGAATCTACTATACGTTGGTCCGAATACAATCACAAGGAAAGTATTCTTGTTCCACAGAGTTAATGCCGATTGTCTTCTCAAAATAGATACGGAATCCTAATGTGTCGAGAGAGAGAGTTCTAAATTTCTCTTGTAAGTTATTCATCTATTGAAGAAGTTATCTTAACTTCCATTAAAAAACTCTCCTCGCACCTCTTCAAAAGGTGTCTCTCAGACGCACCTCGAGCAAATGGTGTCCCTTGGACACACACATCATGGATGGACCGACGAAATATAACATCTCCCACTCGCACATGATGGGCTTGATGGTGCTATATCAAGAACATAAGGCATTCAACATTCATCTACCTTAGAAACAATTCATACTGGCAAAAAAGCTGTGCGATCAGTGAGTACACCTGCACTTAGGAGCTCTAATTATGCACCTGTTAGGGACATCATAATGGCTACAACCCCAAAAATAAATAAACAATTGATGTCTCATAGTGCCTCAGACATATTTTGTTACGTCAGTCCAAGTATACCTATCCTTTAAAGGCTATATTTGACTTTTATCAAAAAATACCATGTATTTACAATTATTTTCGAAAGCCATTGAAGGCGAAATAATTGGTCGACCAGTAAACACATGTGATAGATGTAAAATAACAATAGTCTTCCTTCGCACTCATGTCTCTCTCCATTTTGAAACAACTGCTTTCCTCGACACGTCCCGTAAAGCCATATCTATTCATGACCCCCGGTAACATGCTAAAGTAGCAACATTGATCTTCTATTTTGAGAACATAGTCAGAAGTAACATAAGGCACAAAGTAAGGTAAATTATAAATTACCTTAAGGACTCACACGATGAATAAATAGGGATAATTGTACTCATCTCCCTTATTGGTCAAATAAAGCACATGTAGTATGAATTACATGCTATAGTGGATTTCTCTTTCTATAAGAGCGTATGTCATTTATTAATCATATACACTATACGAATCTTAGCCTAAACATAGTCACATGCTTCTCACGTACTCATGTTTAGCCTGAGTGCTATATCAGCTCGCTTTCCACAGCGCCCAATTTAGTACTCGCATCCGGCTACCTTCAAGCATACATGATTGTGGGACTATCATGTTCGGTCTTATCACATAAGAATAACAGACCTCATCTTGATTCTGATCAAGGCGACATTAAATTATTTTATGTACTAAACTGCTCTTCCAGCATTATAGTACATATCGTCTCATCTCAACCCGCTTACTATAACGTTTGAGGTGATTGCTCATGTAAGTGAGTCAATCATTGCCTGTTGATAAACCTTTCAACAATATATGTGTGTTTGTGCTAGTCTCATAACATTGTACTAATTGATAAAACATCAATTCATTAACAAACAAGTACAATACATATACACACATAATCGAGTGATCATCAACAATATTACATATCATAATCACATTCTACATAATCCTAGAGACATCCTGTGGGTCAAGAACACGTCTCTTGGAACAGCCTTCGTAAATGGATCAGCAACCATCGTGTTGATTGAAATATATTGCAGGACTACTTCCTTCTGCGCTATTATATCTTTGATGAAGTTATTCTTTATGTCAATGTGTTTCGTCCTACCATGGTACTTGGGATCTTTCACATAGGCAATGGCTGCTTGACTATCACAATATATTGTCACTGGTCTTGGGACATCAGTGACAATGGCTAAATTTTCCAAAAAAACGTTTTAGCCATACTGCTTCTTGCACTGTAGCGGAACATGCAATAAATTTTGCCTCCATCGTAGATAAAGCTATGCATGTCTGTTTCTTGCTATTCCAAGAAATTGCCCCATCATTAAGTAAGAACGCATATCCAGACGTCGATTTACACTTATCTAGGTCTCCTCCCCAATCAGCATCAGAATATCCTAATAAGCGTAGATCACTCCCTTGATAGCAAAGTCGATAGTCCATAGTGCCTTTCAAGTATCTCAAGATCCTCTTAATTGCTTTCCAGTGTGCTGGACCAGGATTTGATTGATATCGGCTCACTAACCCTACAGCATGACATATGTCGGGTCGAGTACACATCATAGCATACATCAAACTTCCGACAGCACTAGCGTAAGGAACAGTTACCATTTCTTTCTTTTCTTCTGGAGTCTTAGGACACATCTTAGTACTCAGGCCTTCGCCTTACATGATAGGGGTATCAATGGGATTACAGTGCTGCATATTGAAGCGTTCAAGAATCTTCATTATATAAGACTCTTGTGACATAGCAAGGAGTTTTTTTTGATTGATCTCTTTCAATCTTAACTCCCAATATAAATGCAGTTTCTCCCATGTCCTTCATTTCAAAATTAGAAGACAACCATTCTTTTATGGTTATAACCAAACCCTTGTCATTTCCAGCCAATAGAATATCATCCAAATAAAGAGATAAAATCATAAATTTATCCTCGGACCGTTTGATATACACACAGTGATCCTCTTCGATCATCGTGAACCCAAAAGAAGTTATGGCTCGATGAAAACGAAAATACCACTGTCTAGACAATTGCTTAAGGCCATAAATTGAGCGATGAAGTTTGCAAACTTTTCGCTCTTGACCTTCAGCAATGAAACCTATTGGTTGTTTCATATAGATCTCTTCATCTAGTTCTTCATTGAGAAATGCCGTCTTTCCATCCATTTGATGTAATTCTAGGTCCAAATGTGCAACAATGGCTAGGATAAGGCGTATGAAGGCAAACCTTACAACTGGTGAAAAAGTTTCCTCATAGTCTATATCCTATTGTTGAGTATAGCCTTTTGCCACAAGGAGAGCCTTATACTTTTCAATGGATCCATCCGTCTTTCGCTTAATCTTGAAAATCCACTTGTTTCCAATAGCCTTGCGATTGGGTGGCAAATCAACCAAGTCCTAGACGTGGTTTGTCCTCATAGACTCAATTTCGTCTTCCAAAACTTTTCTTCATTCTTCCTTGTCCGAAGATGAGAGAGCCTCTTGAACTGTTTTAGGCTCTGCATCGTCTTGTGGAGCAATCATAAATGCTTCTCCTTCAATCTCAAATCGACGACGGGGAATACTTTTACGATTACTTTTACGCAACTGAACTTCTTGAGAATTCAGATTGCCAGACGACGTTACACTCCCACTAGGTCTTATATGTTGAGGTAAATCTGTATTTCCCTCAATAATATTAGTGGGTGTGCTATAGGGATCTTCCATCTCACGTAATTAGAAGTCCTTATCGATCTCACCTCTACTAGGAAAATCATTCTCCAAGAATGTGACATTTCGTGACTCCATTTCAATCACACTTCCATCAGCATGTTCACTTATGAACACGTACCTTTTGGAGTGCTCGGAGTATCTAATAAAGATACACTTCTTCCCTCTAGGGCCTAATTTGCCATATTTATGGGAAGAATCGTGAACATATGCTGCACATCCCCAAGATCGTAGATTACTTAAATCTGGTTTCCTACCCATCCACAATTCATAGGGGGTGGAAGCAACTGACTTAGAGGGCACACGATTAAGTATATAGGCAGCAGTCAATAACGCATCTCCCCAATATGAGACAGGGAAATTTGTCTGCGCCATCATAGACCTAACCATTTCCAAAAGGGTTCTATTCCTTCTTTCTGCAATCCCATTTTGTTGCAGAGTACCAGGAATAGTCAATTATCTTACAATTCCCTTTTCATCACAAAGAGCCTTGAATTGCTCAGATAGATACTCACGTCTGCGATTGGTTCTCAATACCTTTATTGTTTTGTTCAACTGATTCTCTACTAAAGCTATAAACCGCCTAAAGCAATCCAATGCTTCGGACTTATGGGAGATCAGAAAAACATAACCGAAACGCATGAAGTCATCTATAAAAGTGATGAAATATGAGACTCCATGCCTCGCCCTCACATTTAAAGGACCATAAATATCAGAATGTATAAGTTGCAATGGAAGTTCAGCTCTGGTTCCTTTACCAAATGCTTTTATAGTTATTTTTCCCGCTAGACAATGTTCACATACGGATAGTTCAATATTAGCGAGTGACCCCAAAAGGCCTTCTCTTGCTAATCGTTTCATTCTTTATAATCCAATGTGGCCTAGTCTAGCATGCCAAATATTTGCATCAATCTCCACATTACTAGAAGATTCAATTAAAGAAAAACAACTATCAACATTAACTTTGTACACATCATAGTCAATGTCTAACACCATAAAACCATTCAATATATAACCAGAATCGTAATAAACTGTTCCAAATAAAATGTCAACATAATCACCATGAAAATTAAAAACATAACCTAAGCTAAGAAGAACAACTACAGAGACCAAGTTTCACCGAATATCTGGAGCATAGAGGACATCATATAGGAATAGGTTTCAACCATCACGAAAGGTTAATTTACATGTGCCGATACCCTTCACTTCAACTCTTGAGTTATTTCCAACGTATATCCATCTTTTTCCGGGCTGTATTCAACGATACTCCACAAATGCTCCTCGGTCTCTAGTTACGTGGTCTGTTGCTCCTAAGTCTACAGTCCATATTGGATGAGATTCAGCAAGCATAACAGTGCTAGAAACAAAAGCACTACTCAAAGTGATGGAGTAATGTGGTACCTTTTTTGGCTCAGTGCATTCACGAGCGAAGTGGCCCAGTTTGCCATAATTGTAGCACATCATCTTGGCCTTGTCCTTCTTCCCGCCACACTTTTTGCGTCGGAAGGTCTTGGCTCTCTTGAGTGCCTGATCAGTCTTTTTTTCTTTGTTGTTGAATTTATGGTTTCTCTTGCGCTTAAAGCCCGAAGCTTTGCCCGAACCTGATTCAGCAACATAAGCATGGATAGAGGATTTTGCAGCCTCTAGGCGCTCATCTTCTAATTCCAAATGACGCGCAATATCGTCAAAAGTGACGATATTCTCATTGTGCGTCATATTGATTTTCATATGTTCCCAGCTGTCAGGAAGAGACCTTATAACAGCCTGAACTTGCTGTTTGTCAGTTAAGGTATAACCTGCCAACTTCAGCTCACATATCATATTTGACATCTCCCGAAGATGCTGCCTCATCGATAGATTTGAGCGCTTCCGGTATGTGTCAAATTTGATGGTGAGTCTCCTCAACTTAGTGGCAAACGTACCCCCGAACGTATCTTTGAAGGCAACCCACATTGCTTGAGCTTTGTCATAACTTTCAAACTCACACATGAGATCATCTTGCATATAACTCAGCAATGTGATACGAGCAATGCTATTTTTCTTTTTCCAAGCTTGAAAAGCTTCTTGATCTCTTTTGTGTTGAGCGGAAGTTCCATGCTCAGGTTCATCCATGGTGTGGTTGAGGGTTTCCAAAACCTCTTGCTCCTCAAGGATATATTGAACTTTTCGGTGCCAAATATCATAATTGTCACCGTTTAGCTTCTCACCCTTATTGAGGTCAGCCACAATGGTCTTGGATGCCGAAGCCATAATCACTATCTTCTACACATTGACATAATAAACGCAGAATCAATACTAGCACATTTTCCTCATAAACACACATATTTTAATTTGCAACAAAGACAAACAAAATTAATGATAATTCAACAAAAGACACCAAAACGAAAGTTCACGATCTTCCCAGTCAGCTTCGGTGTACAATTGTTTTACTATTATTAACTTTTTTAATTTGTGCAAATTTTAAGTTCTAGGTGAGAATTTCTTCTAATTCTACCAACCTACGAACTCCCACTAGACTAGATAATTCACAAAAAAAATATCTAAAATAATGATCACATCCTTTCTAGCAATCATATGGCATGGCATGATGTAAATCAACAAATAGAACATTCATGCAACAAATAAAATCAACAGCGGAATTCATGATGTAAGAATCTCCGGCCATTGTTTTAATACGCTCAAAAATAGGAAAATGCAAGCATGTCAAACCATATAGACATGCCATCAATGAATCATGCTCTACATAATATTTATGTGGTCATTTACATGTAAGGCAGCTTTTGTATTTCTAAAAACATAGGGAAATACAAGTAAAATGCAATAATACCCCAAAAATACATGTATTTAGGGTTCCGTATGCATTTTCATACATTTAAAAGCTTCAAACATATAAAACAACTATACCAAAATGTAGAGAATTTCAATACAAACACAACGGTACCAACCACAACCCGAACGGACCTCCCACGTGCCCACACGCGCCGCCTAAGTGCGCGGCGCGTGTGACGCACGCGCCTGCCCTATACGGGCTTCTGAGCCGGTTCGACCGATCTAACCGGTTTGACCATTGACCGATCATGGGTCGGGTCGGGTCACCATCCGGGTCGGGTCTCAAAGTCGGGTCGGTCGCCGGTAGGATCGGGTCAGGTCGCCGGTTGCCGAATGTTGCCGGTCGGCGATATGATGTCATCAATGACGTCAGCGTGTCATCACTGACAGTTTTGCTGACGTCAGCACGTGCCGGTTGGCGACGCGCGCGTGCCATCCACACGCTGGCAATGCCAGCGCTTTGGGCACGTGGCTCCCATGCGCCGCGGCTTCTGATCGCGCGTGGAGGCACGTCCGGTGGTTTCCGGCGACGTTCGACCTACCATTCTGCTCGTCTCGGCGAGTTCTTCAGTTTTATATAATAAAAAATGATTTTCTCCATAAAAAAGTTTTCGAAAATCATCCGAACAGAATGGACGCCCATAACATTCAAACCCGTTCTTCGTTTCAATTGATGTTCGTCGATTCATCTTGCAATTCCCGAACAATGAACATGTAGACAGTATGAAGTTCATCATCATGATCTCCATATCAAACAGCAAGTGTAAAAAATCAACGGGAAAAACAAGGCAGAGATTATAATCGAGGCTCTGATACCAATATTGGAAGTGTGCGTCGGGAGAATCGACTAACCTTTTCGATGCACTCCAAAACAAAATTTTTAGGATCGTACGTTGAATGACCAGCAAACGATGAACGAATCTACTACACGTTGATCCGAATACAATCACAAGAAAAGTATTCTTGTTCCACAGCGTTAATGCCGATTGTCTTCTCAAAGTAGATACGGAATCCTAATGTGTCGAGAGAGAGTTCTAAATTTCTCTTGTAAGTTATTCATTTATCGAAAAAGTTATCTTAACTTCCATTAAGAAACTCTCCTCGCACCTCTTCAAAAGGTGTCTCTCAGACGCACCTCTTATTAGAGCAAATGGTGTCCCTTGGACACACATCATGGGCGGACCGACGAAATATAACAATTTGCTAAAATGATCGGTTGATTCAGAAAAATGACTAGAAAGAGAGAGGTCAAACCGTTTAATTGGCTAAGATAAATAATAGTGTAAGTCACTCATGCTGTACAACTCTGGATTTATAGAAATGGATTTGGCTAACCACTAGGTGTTGCACCACGTGTCCTCATATTACCCGACTGCTCATGTGACATGGCCCGACGGGCCCTAGGAAAAATTACCCTCGCATGGCAAGTTGAGTCGAGCATACCCAACCGACCAAACCGCCACTTTAACCTCATTCTACTGAAAAAGATAACGGTATTAGCACCGTTAGAAGACCATGTTCTGACTGATCTGCAAGACGGTTTGACCACCACTTATCATGACGGGTGAGTATGGGCCCCTGGATACGTGGCAATCATCAATGGATTCAATTTCTTCACGAAGTGTTCTAACGATTCGACAATTTTGTTGAACAGGTCATCCCTCGTCTTTTCCCGGTTTCCGTGTGTCCAACAATTCTGTTCATGTGAAAAGCAAGTAGCCGGATCGACGATGGGAGGGAAAACTCACCACGGCACGGGTATCCGCGTGGCTGATATCAGCGGCTACCACGGTAGGATTTGTAGCATCGTACATATGACGAACAAAGATGAGCGTGCTGATCTTCATCCACACCGCCAGAAGCTGCCCAATACCTCCATCCACTCCCACGATCGCGATGTTAAATCCCAGCACCGCGCACCGGCCACTTCAGCTATTTCAATTACATCGTTTTTGGGCGATCCTCATCTATGTCATCCTTACTCAGGTCCAAATGGATGTCGAACTGCATTCTTAATTAGAGATTTAAATGAGAAAATTTACATGGCACAATCCAAGGGTTTTTTTTCCTCCTAGAAATAAAAAAGAATGTATGTAAATTGATTAAATCTTTTTATGGGCTTAAGCAAGCTCCTTATGAGCTTAAGCAAGCTCTTAAGCAGTGGCATGAAAAATTACATTCAGTCATATGTCTATTGGTTTTAAGCATAATAATGTTGATAAATGTATTTATTCTAAGTTCACTAAAGACTATGGTGTTTTAGTTTGCTTATACGTTGATGATATACTTATATTTGGAACTAGTATGACCCGGATCATTGAGAGTAAAAAGTATCTAACTTCCATGTTTAAAATGGAAGATTGGGTAAAGTTGATACTATCTTGGGTATTAAAGTTAAAAAAACATAGTGCAATTACTCTTTGAGCCAAAATGATTGCGTTGAAAAAAATATTAAATAAATTTAAATATCTTGGTTTCAAAGAAGTGAGTACTCTATTTGATTCTAGTATTAAATTGAATTATAATACCCTTAGAGCAGCAGCATAACTTGAAAATGCAAGTGGTATAGAGTCTTTAATGCATGCAATGCATTGTACTAGACTTGATATTGCATTTTACATGCGTAAACTGAGTAGATAAACAAGAATCCAATTATAGAACATTGGAATGTTGTAACCAGAAATTTTTGTTATTCTAAGAAAACTAAAAATTTGGGATTGTTCTATAATGATTATCCGGCTATATTAGAAGGATACACTGATGCTAGTTAGATTGCAAGTGTGAGTGATAAATATTTCATTTTTGGATGAATTTTCACATTAGGTGGAGGTGTTGTTTCTTGGGACAGCAAGAAACAAACATGTGTAACTCACTCAATAATGGAATATGAATTCATTCCTTTAGCAGCAACTGGGAAAGAGGTTGAATGAATTAGAAATTTGTTGTTGAACATTAAATTGTGCCCAAGTGCAATGCCTCCCATTTCTATTCATTGTGATAATCTGTCTACTTTGACAAAAGCTCAGAGTAGCACTTATAATGGCAAGTCTAAATATAACAGTCTAAGACATGAGTATGTGAGACAATTGATTCAAAATGGTACTATAACAATTGTCTATGTGAGGTCAAGCAAGAATCTGACTTATCCATTTACAAAGGATTTTCCAAGAGAAGTGGTAAATATGACTTCAAATGAAATAGGGCTAAAACCTTTGACTAAAATCACCAGTAATGGTAACTCAACCTAATACTAGTAAATCACTAGTTATAAGGTTTAATGGGTAAAAACAAGTTACTGAAATTCGTTATTTGATATTAACATTAGCCCAGACATGAGAAGTCAGTATCGTCTGTTACGTTTTGTAAGTTGAATTATATTCTTAATGAAGTATAATACAAATTAATAACGTGTTATTAATAACAGAAACACGTGGTCAATGCTTCACCTATATGGCTTTGAAATGGTGCCGCTTCTTACGAAAGTTAAGGTTGCTTTCTAAAGAGCTAATGAAATAGGTACAAGCACAAGGCCATAGTAATGCTAAGTAAATTATAAAACTTCTTGTTGAAACAAGAGGTCAGTATGTGTGCGGTATATCCAATACTACTATTAAAGTGGCAAGTTTAAAGCATAGCTACTTGAAACTTTAGGAGAGAATTGGCTGCCGTACAATGAATTTAGAACTTTTTTGGACAATTGTCATAATTTGTCACATGTATATCAGTTTAGAATTTTTTGTGATACAACAATTAGTTTATGGTATGTGTGATTATTTCTTTTTGACACGAAAATTAATTTTGGGTGAAAATGTCCTAAGTATATTAGTTTGGGACTTTTTACAATGTTGTCCCTAAAATGCTTTCTATTTGAGTATTTATGCACAGATATTTGTCAAACACATTCTTAAAAATAACATAAGTGGCACATTCTCGATATTATAAGTCACAACAGTTATATGCTAAAACGAATATAAATAACATGTAATATGATACTTTGCGCAGAAGGATCCGTACCTAGTGACGATCTTATTGCTTTTCATCCTTTCAAAAGTAGCCACCGCGGACACGTGTCGTTTGGAAAATCTCTTTGGCTTGTCCTGTGAACATTAGTTTTGTTATTATTATAGAGTAGAAACAAAAGCATGTAGTTTGAGATTGAATAAGATTCGGGTGTCCTTTCATAATTTTCTAGTAGTAGAAAGCACGAGTCGCCACTCACCGATGTCCGCGTATCTGTTCTTTTGTAGAGAATGGAATCCGACACCATGAATCAAGAACCTGATAAATGGACAAAATTCTGGGAAACTTCTGCAGAATGTAAAAAATACTTGCTTTTTAATTAAAGGGATAAGTGCATTAAAAGTCTCAAAACTTGTTATAAAAGTGAAATTAAGTTTTAAAACTTGTCAGTAAAGTGTAATTGCATTCTAAAACTTTCAAAAAATTCAATCAAGTCATGAAACTTGTTAAATTAGTTCAATCAAATCCTTCCATTGGTTACATTTTTTGAAAGTTTTAAGATTTGATTGCACTTTTGTGATAAGTTTACACTTTTTTGAAAATTTTAGGACTCGATTGCATTTTCATGACAAGTTTTAGGATTTGATTATACTTGTTGAAAGTTTTAGAACTCAATTATATTTTCATGACAAGTTTTAGGATTTCTAGTGTACTTATTTCTTAATTAAATGTCAATGTTCGCCAAAAAAAAATTAATGTTCATGAACTTCCAACAAGGATGAGTGAACTTTAGGTTTGTCACTTTCTAAGGGAACATAAGCATAATTAAAGAATCACGAGAACAGATGACTTGGGAATACCAACGTTAATTTTTAAATGTGTTATACTCACAAAACCTCAGCTTTTATATGCTAATTAGCATAATGGTATAATTTCCAAGTTAGAATCAAAGAAAAACATATAATAATGGATATTTCAAGACACTTACAGTAAAAGAAATTTAACATTTTTTATACACTGTTTTTGTCATATTATATTGCAAATGTTAGCCGATGTATTTAACAAGTGCCATGAGAATACATGTCACTAAGATTCTCGAAAAAATAGCAAATCCATGCTCTTTTTGCACGGAAATCATTCTATATATTTGATAGCCAACTCTTTCTTTTTTTTGACCTTTTTTGTCATTGCAGACATCTAATGAAGGTAGCTTCCTAGGCAGGTATCATTTGCGCTGTCCCTATTATATTAAGGTATAATGACACAAATGATCTTTAAATTTTGGCTCAATATGCAATATGATCCTTAAATTTTATATTTGTTCAATATGATTGCAGGACTTTTGGTACATGTTCAATTTAGTTCATGAACTGTATGAAAATATTCAATGTTGTCCTTCCATTAATTCAAGTTCAAGAACAACATTGAACATTTTATACAGATCGGGACTAAATTGAACATACATCAAAAGTCCAAGGATCAGATTGAATAAATTAAAAGTTCAGAAACGACATTGCACATCATGCTAAAATTTAGGGACCATATTGAACAAATTTAAAGTTCATGGACCACAAGACATTAGGCCAAAATTTAAAGACTATTTATGTCATTTACCTTATATTCTTCAGATTATGAAGGCAGAGAATTCTATCCGAATAAGAAAACTACACCTTCCCGAAAAAGATTGCTCAAAATGCTCCTGGCAAAAATTTGATACTATACTTTGGACAAGTAACAAAATTATGCTCAAATCTTTATAACAGTTCGGACAACAAAACATAAAGCTCCAGCTTTGGAGCCTTTCCCATATGTGGCCAAATTAGTACTTCAATAGAAATTTAATTGATGACCCAGCAAAATAAGAAAGATTCTCAACAGAAGGGAGCGACCAAATTGTGCACAGTGGCTTTGCCTGTTGCATACGGAGCGCCACAGTTGATGCCGTGCACATCTTCCATGCTCCACAAGCCATCCCACAAGATATCCTCATTTGTTGATGTTGATGATGAGGCCTCAGGGTGAGAAGCATTATTGGCATTGGAAACAGAGTAGAACAAGCACTGGTCATAGACGGAGTTATTGGGGTATGCCTCCGCAATCTCGGGCCTGATTGGGGGCGCATACAGGACTCTGTGGTGGTCGCTTTCTTCAAGCAGGGACAGGATGCTCTTCATGTCAACCGGAGTCAGTTGAAATTGCTGTTGCTGTTGGGGCAGCTGCTGTTGTTGCTGCTGTTGCATTTGCTGATGTTGCTGTTGTTGCTGTTGCTGATGATGATGAAACTGTTGGCGACGCAGAAGACGCGCCGCTTTCGATCTCTCAGGGTTGCCCGGAGAGGCCTTGGCCTTGTTCTTGAAATGCGTCCTCCAGTAGTTCTTGATCTCATTGTCTGTTCTTCCTGGCAAGCTTCTTGCAATCGTTGACCATCTGTTTTTCATTTTTAATTTTCATTCGACCAGTTTTTTTAGGAAGATCTTACTACTATTGAAAAACTTAATACAGAAAACTTCCAATATTTTGAGTAATTAAATTTACCTGTTTCCCCACCTAGCGTGGAGCTCTAGGATGATGCTCTCTTCATGTGGGGTTATCTGGCCTCTCTTGAGGTCAGGCCTCAAGTAATTCACCCACCTCAATCTACAGCTCTTCCCATTCCTCTTGAGCCCTGCACAAACAAAACATATAAGACACCAAAATAATTTCCTTTCACTTCCCATAATCTCAAAATTCAACTCCATGTTTTTCCTTCCCTTGATGCAAAAGTCTAGTGATAAAAGCTCATGCCATTAGAAACAGCAAAAATTTAAGAAAGCTTGTGTGGTTTGTAGCCCCTCAAAAGCAAACAAAAGGAGACTTTTTGATAGGTTTTTGTGGGGGATATCTAAGTAGTAACAAGAACCAATAAAGCATAAACAAGAAGGCAATTAAGAGGATTATAAGGATTACACCACTAAAAGAAAACAAAAAAGAAGTAAGCAAATTTAAGAGGATTGTAAGGATCGCATCACTAAAAAGAAAACAAAAACCATGAAAACTTTCAAGAGGCTTATGTGGGCATCCTAAGTATTAACAGTGCATAAACATGAAGCAACTAACTAATAGAAAACATACATAAGATCCAAAGATTAAGAGGTTTATCATGTGGAGATGCTGATTGATTGAGTACTAATTGATAATTAAAAACATGCATATGTATATGTTACCTGTGAGCCTAGCCACAGAGTTCCATCTTCCCTCCCCATGCAACTTCACATACTCAATGAGCAACTTGTCTTCCTCAGCAGTCCAAGGACCTTTCCTCCACATCTCTTCCATGAAGTTTGAGCCCCACCCAAAGTTCCCTGTCATTGCTTCCCAAGACATGTAGTTCTAAAGCGCTAAAAGAGAGAAAGGGAAGCAAAAAATTCTAGCTTAACGAGAGAGGTGGTTCCTATACTGTGACTCTTTTGGTTTGGTTAGGTGTAATTCCTTTCCAAAGATCTGTGGCAATTTGAGTTGGCGTGCATCCCATATTTATATTGACACTTGAGCAATGTGTTTCGTGACATCACCAAATTTTCTGTCGCTATCGAATCATCCCTATCCTTTCCACTGTTCAAGGTACGGGGTGATCTCTTGATAAATATAAACTATTCACAATGACCCTTTTAACCCCTTTTCATCTTAGGTTAGTTTGGTTCATTTGCTGAGGCATTAGATAATAGGGAGGAGACCTCGACAAGCTAGATTTACTTCATTTCGCAGCGTGCGATAATGATTCAAGCCCTTTGTTCATATAATCGGAGTTAAGTCATAAATTTGGAGCTATGTGAATATTGAACTATGGAGTTTACTTTAGGAGTTGTTTTAACCGTGGAATTGTATGAAAATGACAAGCTAGGACGCTGTGGAGCATAGCGTTTGACGGAAATTAATTTGGAGTTTTACTTTAGTTGGAGCGAATTTTTAAAGTTTCATGTGCAAGCTCCGCGTAGCGAAAATGTTTGAATATCTGCTTTGAGCAAGCAATTTATGGGCGCATAGATATCGTTTTATCAACAATTAAACTCAGTTTAGTCAGATGACTTTTTCTCAAGTTCAATCGAAAGGACATTGGGGCCAATTTCTGCAAGACGAAGGGCAGTAGGAGACTTCATTCACCTGTTGAGGCATTGGGTGACATGCCTTGTCAGGATCACTCATATCTGATTTTTTACATATATTTTTTATGATGCTAAAGCAAGACAAAGTGAAGGAGTAATCTCATGGCAAGAGGCCACGTATGATCTAGAAATTATGCATCTAGACACACTAGGAGCTAATTTAATCAATTGATTAAGATTTTTCGAAGCAAAAGCCTGAGGAAAGCTAGTGCACAAAAGAATACTAGGTGGAGGGGAATTCTTTAATACTGAAAGCCACCAGACCACCAATGTCTCTTGAACAGCTGGTGCCCTTATATACTAATTAAGGAGATAGATCCCTGTAATCTACAATAAATCTATTATTTTATTGTATCGTTGGATGCCAGATTGGGTTTTGTGGGCATTAAAATAATGAGGCATTGATGGAGTTTAGTTGCATCAGCAGGGACAGGTGGTACATTCTGGGTGATTTCTTGTGCTTCTGGAAACTAGGAGGCCATGTTTTTTGTTTTCCTTTTAGTTTCCGTGGACACCATGCTTCTTTGGTAATGAGCTCACACCCTATTGGTTTCTATGCTTGATTTTGAGACTTGACGGTCATGCCAAGCTCTATTTTACCCCTAGGATTCTCACAATTAAATTTAAGTAGCTAGGGTTTGAAGTTTCCCAAAATTGAGAGATTTAGAAAGAAAATTTCATGTCACTTTGAAATTGAAAATTGAAAAAATTGCGCAATTCGTTAAATGATTGTTGCCATGAACATTGATAACACCTTTATATGTCGAGCGGCACAAGGTATTCCGCTTGATGAAATAATTAATTAGATTTAATAATTTTTTAAGTCATAATAAGCTTGCTATCAGAATATATCTATAGCATATCTTTTTTAGTATTCTCTTTTTGATATGTAAATAGGTTTCATTGCAGAAGGACATGCTTAAGGAGAGTTGAATCTCTTACAGGCTCAAAGAAACATCTCCTAGTATATGACCAACAAAACAGAACAGAATCACTCTCCTATACCAGTAAGATTTCTAAACAAGTAATCCTGTCAGCCTTAACCAAAGATGTATCAATCAAAACTAAACAAGACACACGATCTCCATCAATTGCAAAGACTTCCAACACCATCTTTTGAAGCACGAGGGAAAGAAAAATTGAAAAAAAAAAGAATCTCATAATTTTTAATATTCTCCTCCTATTAAACTTCACAAATATTTCAAAAAAAAATCCTTTCCCCCCATTTTCTCCAGTTCCCCGGACAGAGCATTAATCAAATGATTTTACTAAACAATTAGTAAGTAAGGGCGCGTTTGGTAACGTTTCTATTTCTGGGAACAATTTCTTTTCAGAAATAGTTTTTTCTATTTCTATTTCCTGGAAGAGTTTCTGAGCAAAATAATGCGTTTGGTAACTGCACAAGATTTCTATTCCTAAATAGAAAAAGAACATAAATGCGTTTGGTAACTGTACAAAATTTCTATTTCCAATTTTTTGCATTCAAATCTATATCTTTTATTTAACTATAAGTACAAGTTATAAGTGACCAATAAGCATGGTTTATTGGTTTGTCTAATCCTTTTTAGGGGTTTAAAACCCCTTTTAATCCCTAAACTAAGGAATCTTCAAAAATACCACTTGGGCACCTCAAAAATTTAAATTCACTCAAAGTAGGTGACCACAGGTATTCTAAGCCATTATGTGAATTTTTTTATATTTTTTTGGGGTAAAATTTATTAAAATTTTTTATTTACCTAAATCTTTTTCTTTTTATTTTTTTCGAAAATTTTTATGAAATTTTTTTCATTTTTTCAATTTCGGAATTTTGCAAATATTTAAGGGTTTTCTGAGTTTTTCTGAGAATTTTTTTGATTTATATGAATTTTGGGAATTTTTTTATTTTTCTAATTTTTTATGGGATTTTTCTGAAATTTTTCTAATTTTTATGAATTTTTGGAATTTTTTAATTTATTCTAAGCCATTATGTGAATTTTTTTTATTTTTGATTTTTTTGGGAAAAAGTTTATTAAAACTTTTTACTTTCCTGAAATCTGTCTCTTTTTATTTTCAAGAAAGCTTTTTATGAATTTTTTTAATTATTTCAATTTCGGAATTTTGCAAATTTTTATGGGTTTTCTGATTTTTATGGATTTTTTGAGAATTTTTCTGATTTTTATGAATTTTTTGAATTTTTTATAATTTAATTAATTTTTTATTATTTCCGCCAAGAATGGACCAGACCGGTGCTTTGAGACGGTTTGCAGATGATGGAGGATGGAGGAGGAGCTGAGGTCACGGCTTGAGGACCAGACCTTTCTATTTTTATTTTTATTTCTGGGAACAAAGAAGCAGATTTTTTCTACTTCTTATTTCTGCTCCAAATCTATTTCTTTGTCACTTTTCTATTTCAGGAAATAAAAAAATAAAATGCGTTACCAAACAGATCTCCGTTCCTTTTTTGTTCCAGAGAACAGAAGAACAGAAAAATAGAGAAACAGAAGCGTTACCAAACGCGCGAAGTATCATTGATATGTTTAACTATGAGTGCTCCTAATAAAGTGGGCATCCGAATAAATCTATAGTCAATACTAAAAAACTTATCGAATTCCTAAAGCTTGTGTGCCCTACAAAGTACAACGTTATGGATGCAGAGACAAAAGAGCACTAATTGTTTGCGCGGTGATGTAAGGGACAAAATCTTGTACGGATGTACCTTATTCTTTTTTTTTCCTTTGCGCAAGATGTCTTGTCAAGATTCATCATAATATAATGTATGAATATGTAGATATTGCGGGGATTATAGAAGGGTTATAATTACTTTATCTTCTGTCTTTTCAAGCCAGAAAAGAAAAAATCTTAAAGCATAACTATTGTGTTTTAAAAATCAATATTTTTTCAAAGATTAATACCGGGTACATCCATAAAGTTACATAAATAGCCGTAAAATAGAAATTCTCATTTACTAATAAACTAATAAAGTTATCAAAATTGAGAATTGTATACATGTCGACATCTAAATTTGGCCTCTACTTATGTATGGTGATGCATCGTCCGGATATCAGTAAGAGTCTGCTTTTGCGATGGTTCCGAGTTAGCTCTTCCTAACATTATTAAAATAATCCGAGAGAGCACCCTCTTCCTAACATTATTAAAATAATTCTGGAGAGCACCGAAAGTTGCTGCCCTTTCAGTTCTTCTTCGAAGTTACAAATCTTGATCCGATTTCTCGTATCTGATATAAAGTTTATTTGTTTTGGCCGGATATGTCATCATAAAGTAAGTCAGAGATTAGCCCATGAAAGTTTGAAGCAGATACCTAAAAGAAAAGTTTTCTTCATGCTTTTTTTTTTGGCTTTTTGTGATGAATTCTGGATTTTTAATTGCTCTAACTTTTCGCGATGAAATTTTCATGGCCTTATTTTAAAGGGTAATACCATGAAAAATCTCAAACCAGTATATCTGTGAGAAATTTATTCCAAACCAATTCTTTAACCAACAAAAATCCCAAATTAGTACACATGTGATAAATTTATCCCAAACTAATTTTTTGACGATCAAAAATCCCAAATTAGTACATTTGTGATAAGTTTACCATTTGTTAAATTGGATTAATACTACAAAAAATCATAAATTGATAAATCTATGATAAACAGAGGGGTAAAACCCTAAACTGGCACATCCGTTAACAGCCACATGTCATCCAACTCAGTAATTTGACGGTAAAATTTAACGGAAACTGATGGAGGGTAAATTTATCACATGTGTACTAGTTTGGAGTTTTTTGTGGTAAAAAAATTAGTTTGAGGTAAATTTGTCACAGGTATATCGATTTGGGGTTTTTGTGGGATTAGCCTTATTTTAAAGTTCATATGCTGATAAACTCATGATTTCTGCACGATGAAACTAACAACAATATAATTAATTCCACCATTTTTGTAATATCAAAAGTTGTATCATTAATAATCTTTTAATGTACATCTAAGAGGGAAAAATGATAAATATCTATGAATCATAATTATATCATTTTTGCCCGCAAATGTTTGATACTTTGCAACAATTTGTCATTAAGATATACGTCTTTTTTTTTTTGGTAAAGGGGATATACGTCTTTTTTGTCTCTATTAACGAGATAAGTAGATATACATTGAGCTATGTTCTTTTTCTTTAATCATTTAGCACAAATTTTTTCAATACTTGAGACATAAAAAAGAAGTTCAAAGTACCACCTGTTTAATATGATAATTTACATATCAAAAGTAGCTAGCTAATAACCTACTTTTATAATTTTTTTTAAAAAAGCAGTTTTATTACGCAATAAGTTTAGAAGCATATAGATAAAGTGATAGACAACAAACAAACATAAGAATTAGCTGATAATTTTGATGCCAATAAAATGATTAAGGAATGCTCTTTGTTAGTTATACGTCAAGAAATTAACAACACATGCGCATCTGATAAAAGTCAAATTAAGTGTGAAATCACATACCAAGTTTAATGTATTAAAATATGTAACTTCTTGTGACCGTGAATTTCGTATTTTAAAGAATACGGTATGACCCTTTTTTACCTAAATAATTGGTCAATAGCTCCAATTTTAACTCAAACAAGCTGAGAGAGCCCCTTCAATTATTTCTTTTGGAAGTTTTCATTTTACTGACTTTCATATCCCAAAAAATAGAAAACACAATTTAGTCATTTATTAAGATGCATGTATGAGGGTCTTAGCAAAAGAAGTCTTACATCGGATATGTAGAGTGACATAGACCAATTAATAATATTTCATTGCATAAAACTCATTAACTTAAGTTTTTACATAAAAACTGATCCAATTAGCTCGAATTTAGATTTTCTCTTGATAATCTTTGCAAAAAATAGAGGTATCGGGCTTTCTGTCGCACATTTCGACAATTATCTTTTGCTAAACAAGCAAGAAAATCTTGGTATCATGCATCTACAAGAAACTTAGACACTAGTAGATCCAGAAACCAAATAAACTTGTTAAAAAAGAAAGCCATCTCCGATTCTTATTTGAACAAACGATTCGACATACTAATCAAAGCATGCCGGGATATTTCTCGGAGAATTAATATTTTATAAGTCAGTGGAGCTACAAATATTAAAATTTTGCGAGATAGTTGCCGGTGGGACCCTGCGAATATTTGCATGTAATTGATTAATAGATTGAAATGCCAAAATTAGAATGATTACAAGATCTTTTAAGTATACTAACATGTGTAACTTTCTAAGTGAAAGAACAAACAAAAACATCTAACCACAAGGCTAGCATGCGTAGAAGTTAAGGATGTGACTTTACAGCAATTAACCATTACGTATGGAAAATTATTAACTTTACAGCAGCGGCGGTTGATATGTCTGATCTCATGGGATTTGCCTGGCTTATTTTATTGGAAAAGTTAAGAAAATAGTTTAATTTTTTGGGTTATGTGACAAATTTAACCAAAACTAATTTTTTAACTACAAAAAAGCCTAAATTGGTACATCCGTGACAAATTTACCATCCGCCAATTTCCGTTAAATTTAATTGTCAAATTTCTGAGTTAAATAACATGTGGCAGTTGACGAGTGTACCGGTTCGGGATTTTACCCTCCATTTGTCATGGTGTAACAGTTTGTGGTTTTTTATAGTATTAATTCAATTTAATTGAAGGTAAATTAATTTGTTACAAATGTACCATTTTGGGGTTTTTTGCAGTCAAAAAATTAGTTTGGGGTAAATTTGTCATAGATGTACAAATTTAGGATTTTTCGTGGTATTAACCCTAATTTTTTGTGAAGTGTACCTATTTTTCTGTGTAAATATCAACACATTTATATTTCGGTGATTTCATTGATCACCACTTAGGTGATAATTTGGCCCCCCTGTTGCTGTGGTATTACTAGATTCATATAGTATTGACGCCACATCAGATGTTGTGGTACTAGTGTCAAATTCATCAAGTGCTCTTAGTGCGTTCGCTTACCGTCGAACGTAAGCTTCCTACATAGCATATAGTTCATCAAGTTCATTTTGTAAGAAATTTGGTGGCCAGCGGAGGTGATGCGGGGCACCATCAGCCTTCTAGATTCATAATTCATGATTAATTGCACCATGACATCCCAAATCTCACATCGGTCGTGATATCATTCATAAAAAGATAGACCCTTCACTAATGAGACGAAAATGGACAACTTTGAAGAAAACAGACAGGATATTGATAACCCTATAGGGTTTTGGACTTTATAGTCGGCAAATCCTATGGCTGAACCCCACAGTCATAGCTATTGAACACTCTTTGGGATTTTTTAAGTCGTTTTTAATCTATTTAAACCCTCGAAGTTACATAGTCATAAAAGCTTGCGAACGCTAAGAATCAAGTTCTGATAATATAACATTTTTCAATGACAGTCATCATTTCACACCTAACTTTTAATTATTATTGTTAAACCTATGATTTTATGATCGTTGATCTAAAAAAATTTCATCTTACTTTCAGACTCCACTAGTTTATACTTGGATATTTACAATGTATGAGTTTCAAATAAATAATTGCGTTTGCAAATTTGGGCTGTTCATCATATGTTGAACATATAATTAGTGTTTATTACAAAATCTTATGGTGAGTGGTAGGAATATGGATGGGAACGCAAATACTTTGGTGAGATGAGTTTGGGCTAATATATCAAATTCGGCTTTGGGATGGGTTTGGGGAGTAATAAGAAGTTACTGAGACGAGTTTGGGATGATGTTAGCTATTCTAAACATGTCTCACTTCGATTCCTAGTCTTGTAAGATTATTTTGAATACTCCTTTTGGAGAATTAGTCTACATGGAATGGACTAGGTTCTATTAATAGTAATGGAGCACAAGCTCTCTAGTAAATGTTGTCAACGAAGTAGGCCCAAGAGCCATTCAATGAGGGTGGGAAAAGATGTTGAGGTGAGAGGGCATGGATCGGAGCGGCTCCTGATAAACTTTAAAAAAAGCGAACGGTAGGGAATAGATCATATTGCATATCGAATAGGAGTAATTCTGGACAATATTAGCCAATGCTCATGAGAGCGTTAATCCTTTAAGTTAGGGAGGTTGCGACATCTCAAGTCTCCCTTGATGATATTCACCTTTCAAAAAAGTCCATATAAATTAGAGATCTGGCTTGCATGGAACAAGCCGGATCATTATACTTACATGGCTGTTTGAAACGTGTATTATACGTAGATAACCATATGCTGTATATCATATACCGAATATAAATTAGACTAATGCTTAGCGCCCTAAATCAAAGTAAACCATGTTGGTTAATTATGCATAAACTCTGTAAAGCACACCCAAGAACGGTCAATGGCAGGATTGAATTGGGTGTCATTTTGAAAGTTTGGGTTGGAATTAGTGGCGTCAACCTATGATATGGGGCATTACTTCTTTCTTTCGTTCGATACGGTAGAGCTAGGACAATTGTTTTATGTGGCGGGTGTTTTCAACTTCGGCATTCCCTTCATGGCATGTCCATGACCAGATAGAAACAAAGCAAGAAAAAAAGAAAAAGAAAAGGAAATCCTAGTAGCGTGAGCAGTCAAAAAAGTAAGCAATTCGCTACCCGCGCACTGAGCTTGTCTACGACATGTCCATGGCCAAAAAGATACAAACGAAACGTGCGTACGTGCTTAAGTTTTAGAAAATTAATGTCTAGAGAACTCTCTCGGGGGCCGACCACTGGTCCAACTTTTGTGTCCACATAGTGCTTGCGGTAGCACTTTTATTGGTTGCTTAGTCATAAAATAGTGCGATTGAAATTCATTCAAAGTCGTGTCTTGTGTGGATCCAGTATGGCGACTGTGATCAACGTTGTCATGCCTTGACGCGGCTCTTGGATGAGATGAAAATGGACGTTAACTAAGAGTAAATATGAATGACGTCCGTATATCTTGATTGGAAATAGAGAAACAATGGCATAACTTAAAAAATCACTATTCATATCGATCTCGAAAGGTTTTATGTTTTCTTTCGTTCTTGATCGAAGGGATTGGTGGGTTACAAATATGGATGTTACCTACATGCTAACTTAGCTGAGAGTAAATATGAATGACATCTGTAGATCTTTAACTCATAAGTGAGGACTGATGGAGGGCAATTTTCTCTAATTAGAGATGGAGAAAAATATGACTCGTTAACGAATGGGCTATGTTTCCCTACATTCTTCCTCCAACTAGACCTTTGATTCGTGGGTTATAGAAATCGACATCACCAATGACCCACGTGCAAATTTAACTAAAAATAAATGTGGGCTCTATCCATGTTGGCAATCCACCAATCAATTCATCTAATCAGAGATGGAGGAAAATATGACTCTATTATATATGTAGATAAAATGAGAAATGAAACTTAATAGGTATGTACAAATTTCACGGCAAATGAAGTGTTCGAAGAATGGATTTGGCAACAATTTATCGAGAAAAAAATTCTAATAAAACTGTGACACGAAGAGGAAGAATTAATTGAGATTTACAATTCATGAGAAGTCTAGGGATGTAACAATTGTTGTTTTGTTGATCCTTTTAAATGACTATTTTGTGTTCCTTATTTGATAGTACACAGAACTATCATTCCTCTTGAAAATTATTCAAAAACATCTGGAGATTTTCTTAGGCTGAAGAGCTGCTTTTGGGATCGCTCCATAATGCGGAGATGCTGGAGAATATCCCAATGAAAAAAGTGAGCTTATGAGCTGAGCATGTTTTACACAAGAATGGATTAATGATTTAATAATTTATTTTGGTCATGAGAATAGATTGATGATTGAATGGCAGCTTTTTGGTACCGAAAGAGATAGAATCTGATGACTCTTATCAGAGTCTTTTGTGCGCTTGACAGAATGAATAATTTATATTATTATTGTAGATCAGGTAGGTTAGCTGGCCTCAGGGTTGAACCAAGTTTGACCGGTGATTGTGGAGTTGACGGTACCTATCAAGGCAGGCCTAAAAGGGCACTTCGAGTCCATGAGCCAAAAAACCACTCGGAGGTCCAAATTCATTTGCGTGTGTAAACCTCAAAAACCAGTCTTGAATTTGGGTCAATCTCTTTGACTTTCCTAATGCACCTGTTTTTCCCATAATGAAATTTCATTAGCAAGTGGTCCAAAGAGACAGCTTGGAATCCTTAGTTTGCATTATCTGCCAAATAGTTAATGGTTTATTAATTTATTAATTTATGGGTGTTTTTTCCCCTCTTTTAATCTGTGCCTTTATGTTGAAGCTTTTTTTTTTATAACGAGTCTCTCACTTGTTAAGCATACACATAAGTAAAATTTATTTCACCGAAAATAAATAATTTAGAAAATATTTTTCTAAAGATAATTGCTTGAATGAAAAGAAAATATTTCATTGTTCACGAGAGTATTAAATATAAATTGTTATAGATAATGAAAATATTTTGCATTAACTAATTTTTTGAAGAGATCCAAGCAATCATATTTTAGGAAAATATTTTCTAATTTATTCATTTTTCGCAAAATAAACGGAGCCCAAAACACAATTTCTTTTCCTATTCCACGCATCAATATACTGAAAAAGAAAATATTTTTCTATTAGATATGATTAATCCGCACTTTAGAGATATTCTTTAGCAAGACCCTTTAAGCCAATGCATCAACAAAGACTGACACCGAAATGTCCATTATCTTTTTGAGATTATTCTTGCATGATGATTTATATGTAGAGTTTTCATCAAGCATTAAGCATATGTGCTCACTAGCCGGCCTACCTAGCTAGTGATGGCTAGTGATAGACCCTTTTATGTTATTTTTGACATGGAATTTTGTGGTCATATATTCCTTCCTAATTGATAAGTCTATTTAATATTTGCTCCCAAGGACCTGCATCGTTCTGTAGCCATTTGCTGTTTATTTATTATTTTTAGTTTTCCCATTTATTAGGCTCATTTTTTCGAGTTTGCTAGGGTTTGGGGAGCATATTTTTGTTATGTGCTTTCACAGAAGATAAGCTTTTGCCTTTGTTGATGAAAGGAAGTTGAAAGAAATTCCATTATTTTTATTATTGATACATGAAGATCCATGGAATATCCTCCAAAAATTATGAATTGGTTGAGTTCAGACTATTGACTTGTGCAAATGGTATGACTTAGAGCAATTTGCATGTAATTGCAAGTTTTGACCATGAGCTAATTCGATTTCACGAACTTATATTTGGTTTTGTTATAATCAACAAATGCAGTCGACTCGGCTACCTAGAAACCCACTGAACAATTGTAAGCACCATGAACTGGTTAAATCAAAAACTTTAACATGTACAAATGACCATGATGTAGAATAGATGGCATATAGTTAATGGATTTGAATAAACAACTGCCAACTCTTGAGTTGGAAATCCCTAACGTAGAAGAAATGGGTGTGAACAGTAAATTGGTGATGTGGCTTCTGGAGGCATTTACAAGGATTTTTTCAATTGTTTCTCTCAATTTCCCACTTTACTACTTTTCACCCAACCTAGAATAACTATATTTTTGGGAAAACATTGAAAAATATATTAAATAAAGTGGATTCAAATAGTGAGGAAAAGATAAGGCATGTTGATTTTTATTGTTTGATTTCCTTTTTCTAATTTCACGCATTACTTTTTACATTCTTAGTTATACATGTACTGTCAAATAATTTGCTATTTATTCAAAGAAACTTTATATATTAGATGAATTTGAATAGTACAAAAGTTATCTTACCTCTTGATCAAGATTTCATAGAGCTTTGATGCCTGTCCTATTTTACACTCTTTAACTAATATGTGAATATTCTTACCATTTTTAACCTAAATTTCTATTCCAAAGCATGTTACAACGAATTAATTTCAACTAAGATGGAATGGGGAATATGAATCGCATTTCGTTGGAGCGGTCTTTCTAAAATCATGGGTTGATTTTTTTATTTCAATTTGGAAAATGAGATAGTAAATATCATTTATTTTCTCATGGCGGAATCCAAATAGTAATCGGAAGCCTACCCGACTACTAAGCAAGGTAAAAGATAATTGATGTAATTGGAAGCCTGCCACATAAGATCTCTAGCTTTGATTACATATACATCTTTCTCTTTTTTATGTACATATTACTCTACAATAAGGAGGCTGCATTATGCCCATCTTATTATATTTTGATATATCACCTTACCTAAGTCAACCACTTATGATGTTCTTCATCCTAAACTTTACTATTTTGGCTTTGTATTATATAAGCACAATTCAATAAACATGATCAATTACGAGTCAACTTGCAATTTATTATTATCTATATAAAGGGTTTCTAGAAAAATAATTCAAACACAACTTAAACAATGAAGGTAACATTTGTTTAATCAATCGCTTTTTATATATGAGTAGACAATTCTGTTATTAGCTTGGTAAAGATTCTCAAGATAAAATGTTTACAAGTATAGATTTTGCCTGATTGATTATACATTCTTTTGATCAAAATATAACAAAAAAGCATAGATGGATTTGTTATTTTTTTTAGAAAAAATTTGATTTTTCACAATAATCAGATCATTGGGTTTCTTTAATATGTCTAATATATATATGTGATATATCCTTATTTTCACTGCTGTCTTTCCATACTGTAGTCACTTCTAATTTATCCTCTCCTCTCACCATCACATACTTTCTGCCGCGTAGATGTACCAGTTCCATCACTTTATCCCCCAAACCCTCTCTCACTCTCTCCTCTTCTCCTCTTCTCTCTCTCTCTACTTTGTGTTGAGCTGACATTGATGGAACTGATGTCCCCTCGAACATGGACAGCGTGGGGGGAAGAAAAGAAAAGCTTCTGATTGTATACCAATTCACGTCCGAAACCGCTGAAGATAAACTAATTTAATGCACGGCTTTCACCGAAAAAACAAAAAAAAATTTTGAAGCAATTGGCGAACTCAAAAGGGCGTTCGATTCTTATCCCATTACCTCAAAACTTTGACTCCAATCCGAACTTGCTGCACTTTTTCAAAAGCTTAGCTTTTTGACCCACGTGTGCGAAGCCGGAGGACTCTCTGAAAGGGTGGTCAACCGGTCAACTCTCTCGCCTCTCTGGAACACGCTTGGAGGGGCTCCTGTTTCGGTAGGCATCCATTGTTGTCATCGTCCTCGCGAGAACCCACCACTATCTGTTGCTGAACCGTGGTCAGGAGAGGGAGCTGTGCACCGCCATTGATCACTTCCCTTTAGTTTATTTGGTTATCCGCTTAGCTTTTTTGAAGGAGAAGCACTTCTCAATGTTATCATGATTGCTGAAATCTCAGAGGATACAGTGGATCTGTTGATGTAAGGAGGTGAGCATGGCCCCGCTTTTGACTGTTTCTCCGTGCACTTTTGGCTGTCATGATTGATGACGGGCAACGAGATGCACGATGAGGGGAAAGTCTACTCGGGAATGGATTCGTCAATAACATCGTGAAAAATATCTTGGGTCCAAGGTTTGGGTCATGTCGATGGAATAGTTCTGCAATTGTTTTATAAGCTCGGACCAGAAAATATCATCGAGAAGAAGTATATTTAAAAAATTGGTTTAGTTTGAGAGTGCTTCTGTAATCTCCAGAAGAAATATTTAGAGAATTGATAATCGTGGGATCACAATGTAGCAGGTTTCACTCGTCGATTCAAGACTTTTCGAGTTTTTACTTATTGCAATGATACTTTTCAGAATTATAATGAACTACACATGATTACAATGATATACTATAAGGGTAATTGGTTCCATACCAAGAACTTGAAACCTATTATGTGATAGTTACTTCTCGATTTTTGAAATCGAGATTCAAACCATAATGTTTAAGACAGTAATGGATTTCCTCGCCTTCTTAGGCTTGAAAGTCTTCTCCAACATATCTATCTTTATTTTATGAGAAAGTAAAACAAAAAACAAAAAAACCAGTTCCGCTCGAGAATATAAAATTGGAAATCAAATTGGTCAAGGTTGGTTTTGTATTTTTTTTACCAAAGAACCTACACAGTCCCTGTGTGAACCAACCCCGAACTGATTGGATAAGGTCTGTTCTATCTGGTTCGGTTCGCTTCTCGGGTTGAATTAGCCCAATTGCTCTACCCTAGTTTATGATCAAGGGATTGGCTACTCAAGGAATTATATCAAGAATCGGGCTTGGTTTAATGGTTAATAATAAGAATTTTATGCGAGGATTTGATGCACGGCATGGTATCCATTTCCACACTAGCTAGTGCAACATAATCTCGTGTTTGAGACATCAATTTAAATTTTGACTCGCATCTTACTTGGTTCATGTGATCAATAGGCTATTTTCTAAGTGTAAGTTGGCAATTCTATCCCTAACATCAATAATAGTACATAACAATGACTCGCCGTCTAGAAGATATCCACTTTTCAGTTTGTCAAAATTACACTGGAGGTCACTCAATTCACTCAATTTCCCAAATAGCCCAACTGTAATTTTGCTTTCAATAAGGTTTCCCTGGTCATAGGCCCCACCAACAACTCATTACAAATTTGACAACTCATGAAGCTTATTTTACTATTAATCTATCGTGATCGCTTAGGATGCATTTAGTAACATTTCTATTTCCGAAAAAAATTTATTTTCAGAAGTAATTTTTCTATTTCTATTCCCTGAACAAGTTTCTAAGCAGAAGAATGCATTTAGTAATTGTACGAAATTTCACATAAAAGCATTTGGTATGATCCTAAAAATTTTTGTGACATGGAATTTTTTTTAGTTTATTAATAATTTTTTGAGATTTTTCTAATTTTTTTGATTTTTTGATTTTTTTTCTTTTCTTTTTTTCCTTTCTTCTTCTTCCTCCTCTAGCCAATCACTGGGCCTCGATGATGGCCGACAACCAAGTAGAGACGGGGACCTCCCTAGCCAAAAAAAGAAAATAATCTTGTTCCAAAAATTTTCCTAAGAACAAAGAAGTAGATTTTTTTTACTTCTTGTTTATGTTTCAAATCTATTCTCTCGCCACTTTTCTATTCCAAGGTATAAAATAATTAACTAACGTTACCAAACGGATTTCTGTTATTTTTCTGTTTCGGGAAGCAAAAGAACAAAAGAATAAGAAAAATAGGAATGTTACCAAACAGGCCCTTGAATACAATATTACTCATCATAATGCAAGAAAAACTGAGTGATCTATAGTAAAAATTATCCAAATTTAAGTGAAGGTTATTTGAAACCTGATCTGCGACGAATTTGTCATAGAGTCAAATACGTTAGCAAGGGTTTTTAGACGTCCATGTATGACTAAACTAGCCATGCAAGTCATCTACGCTTTAGGGGGGGTTGTTTGAGTAATCGATCATGCGGTCTGAATGTGGTGAATCCTCTCATCGAGTCGTAAGTTTTCCTCACTTAATCAGAGTGACGACCATATGGCGCTACGACGGCGGCGGTGCGATGCTAATGCCCGTCGCAGTCAAGAGAACGCTGCTATGAAATCTAAAACAGTCTGCAGACACAAGGCACAAGCCACGTACAATTTGAGATGCACTTCAGAACATCGTAGTTGTACTAGCTACTTGTGTCTATCAGTTGAGAATAGCTAAACAAATGCAGAGTACAATCTCTAGTAACCAGGGCAGACACCCAGGAGACACAATTCTAGGCTCATATCCATGGTGAGCTGATGCTGAACTCTAAACGACTCATCACTGTTTAAGTGAGGCTTGCACAGTTATACTTGGTGCTTGGCAGAACGAGTACTTCGCATTAACCACAAAATCCAAGCTGAAGTTCAGAAACCAATTTTAGTCGCAAAAGAGCGCTATAGAGTTAACAGTGAAGATACATTTACAAACTGATACCAGTTCGAAAACAGAAGTTCGACGTACTCCCGCTTTTATCAAATGCAAACAGGATCAAACTATAAATACATGAAGGACGCAAAAAAAAAACAGTCAAATGCTGTAATTTTCTTCGCGATCAGACTGCTTGAAGATGAGTTTAAGATCAGTAAGTGCAAGAGCCATTAGGCTAGTAGCATCTCTATCAGGTCTGAAACAGAAGGTTGCAAGTTCAATGGCCGAAAGTGCATCTTGCATTGCATCACAATGACCCGCCTTTTCTATTACAGTTCTCTTGTATCCCACTACCTTAAACAAGCCAACAAACACATTTTTGTTCCCCTCAAATAATCAAATGAGGCTGCCCCTTTGTTCGTCTTCTTTGCTGTTATTTTCTCGAATGGAGTTTATGATGACTAGATGTTTGTTATCTCAGATTGGTGACTGATGAGGTTTGCTCGGCATAAATCAGAACTGCATGACTCTGATGCCAACTTTTCACTTGCGCCTATTAACATTCTCCAATCTGAACATGTTTCACTTTGCAATTGGTCTAAGAAGCATACACGCGTTTATTTACTTGGCATCGCAGAACACCCGCCAGCTAATAAACAGAGCCATCAATTAAGCCACCCATGTTAAAGATGGATGATGTTAAGGAGGAGGAGTCATCCCTTGCTCAACTATCAAGTTCGAAGTAACGCTTGATCGAATTAGGCTGCACGTCCAGGAAGTAAAACTGTAGAAGATTCTTCCAGTTCAGATATGAAGACCCGGTTCTTCCTTTTAGCATATCAGCAATCAAACACTGAGGTATTCACTTCGCGAAGTAGATATCAATGAAAGACCCACTTTAGTTAGTGTCTAACAGCATTAGCATATACAAAACCTTAGCCAAACACAGAATGAACACTCTCAGTCATGTGGCCTTCGATGCTCAAATCTTTCTGTTTAAATAGTCAAATCTGAATCCGAGCTTTCTGCATCATTACAATCGACAAAGTCGAACATATTTCAGCAAATTCTTTCTTCTATATATCCCTTCGAAGTAGAATGAAAAAACGAAAAAACAATTGATCGTATTGAGGGACAGAGAAGTGACACTATACGAGGAAATATTGTAAACTTTTATTCTATGTCGTGAAATATTAAAAATTGCATTATCTAAATATGACGATGCCATCAAATTGTGTTAGAAAAAACATCGTACGGTTCGTCATAAATTATCGAAAATTAAGATATTTACACATATGATGTTTTATACTAGGTTACGATATATTCTATCTAATCTTTTCTGATATATATTACCTTTTCACTCTACTCTTTATCTAAATCATGGCACTTTGCCTTTTAAATCTGTTAAAAAGAGGACAAATGACATAATTGTGCAATTAGTGCAAATAGTTGACTACCACACGACTTAAGAATTCATAATGCTGCAACTAAAGTTGAGCAAAGTCATTCCCAGTTTTACCTAAAAAGGGGAAAAGTCCGCTGAACTCGAACATGGACCTATCCGTGCTAGAAGATTTGCTTAATGACATGCACAGTAGGTCAACAACGTTAAAACCTTATTATTGGATTTGCAAGAATAAGCTGGTATCACTAGTAACTTCACCACTCATCCCTTTTTGACTATCTTGGCTTGAAGGTGGAATTTCGTTGAATTTAATCGAAAACTAACAAAGACGTGCATAATCGCCATAATGTCTTTTTGAGTTCCCGTAACATCGTCATAATTAATGAGTTGATCACTGAAAAATACCTACCTATCTTAAAGTTAATCAGTAGACTAAATTAAGCTTACATCCGACAACGGCCCTTCATAAAGCTTCACTATCCTTTTGTTTACTTTCGCTAGTCACTTCAAGAAAGTAAGTCGATGTATAATCACCGTATCACGTGACCTAGAAACTTGATGTTGTCGATCGATTGAGCCCATTTTCCATCTCAATGTCAGCGTGAAAGTCCTGTGATTCTGACGAAATCTCCCAGTCGATCAGCATCAAAGCAAGAGCTTCCCCCGGGGAGCCGAATTGGATCTTTTCTTTCTTGGGTGCAATAAAGAGAGAGAAGCTCGGCTGCCGGAATGGAGTGAATCCTATCTCGTGTTTATCGGTAAGAGTTAGCATATGACGTGATATATACAACAATAAAGAAAGAACAACAATGTCAAGAAGAAAAGTACTCCTGCTAATGAAATCTGGCTTGCCTCATAATATGCAGATTTGGAATGCGTTTTTTAAGCCTTCATACCGTAGTCCGACACAATACTTGATAAACCAAATCGATCGTATATGAATTTATTAATGGCTCGAGGATTGTTGGTTTCAAGATAAGCCTCGGGGCCGGCTCGAAGTTCTATTTTATTTATATTCTGTTGCCCACCTTTGGGGGCTGAAATGAAGAACATCGCTTTCGATAACTTTTGTGATGCTGATCGAAACCCAACCGCGCTCTCTCTTTTTTTATCCATCCGCATGATCTCGCGAGCGATCGTGGTCTATCCAGTGCAATTATTCAGAAGAAAAGGAAGAGAAAGCAAAGAAAAAGGAGTTGAATAAAGGCATGATTCGGGCCGCGTGAATCGAAGGTTGGTTCATCACTTTCCATTTATTCTACTTCGTGGGGCCTGCAACTATAGATTAGACCCGAGCTGACGAGTGATTCTGTCTAATTTCAAGTTATCCCAGAATATAAGGTGCTCAGAAGCACAAAAATTAAGAACTAAAAGTGAAAGTTATGGGAATTAGAAAGCCCAAGCGGCATAAATTACTTGTAATCTTCTTCATTTCCTAATTAAAAAAATAGTTGGCTCACCTGTATTCATCTTCATTGGTTATCGTGGCTCAGTTTTGGACCTTACTTATTATAAATGGGGTTAATACCATTAAATATCAAATATAGTCCTTCTGCGATATTTACTTTAAACTAAAGGTGTATTTGTTACCCTGATAACTTCATGATATAGAAAAATGTTTAATTTATGGTTTAGGAAAAGTGATTTCTTGCTAGAAGGGGAAATTGTTTTTCCCGATCTAGTTTACTATTACAAAAAATCAGTCTGTCTCAAACCAATGCCTCTAACTCAAATCTACTATCCGTTAGTCCAATATCCTATTAAAATGCTAAGGTGTAAATAAAAAAAAATGCTATAAGAAGTGCTAGGGAAAGTTATCCAAAAATCGTAGATTCACTTTTGCCAATTTAGTCATAAACATTTTAATTTTGCTAATTGAATCCAAAATCTTTTCATGTTTTGCCAATTGAGTTTATCCGGTCAATTTTTGCTGGAAATCGCTGAAATAGACACTAATCGTCCGACGTGGACACGGTTAGTGCTGATGTAGACAATTTTAAATAATATTTTAATATTTTTTTTATTTTTAAATATTTTTCTTTTCTTCTCTTCTCCTTCTTTTCATTTTTTTTCCTTTTTCCCTTGTTCTCTTCTTTTATTTTCTTTTTCTTTTTTCTTCGTCCCTTTTCCCTTCTCCGGCCACTGCCGAGCCTGGCCAGCGGAGGTAACCAAGCCGACATCAGGCGATGGCTGCCCTTACCGGCCTCGAGCAATGGATGCCTAGGCCTATGTTGGTGAGGGCCGCCCTTGCCCGAGATGGAGGAGCCACGGTTGAGGGATGAAGGCAGCAGATCACAAGCAAGGGCACTAGATAGGGACCTCGGATTGGAGCCAAAGTGAATCACCAATTAATGGACGTCGAAATGAAGGTGATCGCTGGTGCAGAGAGCGTAGGTGGAGCCATTCTCGCAAGAGCGTTTGAGCATTTCTGAAAAGTCTCCCTTTCCTTGGGCGACAGCGGCCCACGCTCACCGAGCGGCCCTCGCCCAGGTGAGGGCGGTCTCGCCTGAGGCTAGCGACCTCTGCTAGCTAGGGCCGACGATGGCCGGTAAGAGGGAAAAAGAAAGAAGAAAAACAGAAGGAAGAGAAAAAAAAATTAACATATCATTTAAAATAAGCCGGCCATATGATTTCCAATCCAAAAGTGTAATAGTCAAGCCGGCCATATGAATTCCAGCAAAAGCGTAATAAATTTCGGACTTTTTGTACAGTTTTCTCGAAGTGCCATGAACACACAAATTTAGAAAATTGCATTAACCCTTGGACTCCTCGGATTATTTTTTAAAATATTAGACTCCTTGGGTTTTTTGCATCTAGAGGTTTAACAGCGGACTCCTAATACTCGAATTCTTTGCACAGAAATGTTAAGAGGGAACTCATATCGAATTTGGCTTTGGTAATTATAATTCCAACTTCGATTTGAGCTTCTCAGCACCACTCGAACTTATCGGGAACATATGCGATCTATAAATGTGCATTCGTTTTTCCTCACTTTTTCATCCCTCATTGAAGAAACTAACTCCGATCCACAACCGAAGAATAAACCGACAAAGAATACAAACACATGCATAACATGATCGTGAAGTTAGATCCATAGTGATAGGATTAAAACAAAGGAACTTACAACACACAAGTCGCACATTTATCAGAAAATCCAAATTACAAATAGACCCTTATATTGTAAGTTATTTATCTAACTCTTTGATGTAGAACAGTTAGCCTGTGATTATCTTGAACAATGTGATTGCCGGAAATCTCGACAGTTTTTCTGATTTTGGGAAAAACAACCATTTAGGCAGTTTTCTATATTATCATTTAGGTAGTTTCCTATATTATCATTGAGGCAGTTTCCTATATTACCAGTCAGGCAGTTTCCTATATTACCATTCAGGTAGTTTCCATTAGTATTAGGAGTCCTATCTCTATATATAGGATGTCCGTCTTGTAATCAAAAGCACAGTATTATTGAATAAAAATTTTGAGTTCTTTGGAGTTGTTCCAAATTTACGCTTTCTCTCTGCGTCATTTGGTATCAGAGCAAGATTCTCTTGTGACGATGGTGAATAACGTGAACGTCAATCTCCCCGCTGCTGAGGGTCGTGAGAACGAGCCTATTACGCGGGCTGAGTTCAATCAGTTCGTGGATCAAACCGATCGGAGGTTTCAAGAGATCCTTGATGCCATCCAGCGTTTGTCCACAAACCATGCGCCTGGCGTTCTTCCAGCCGAGCGAAATCCCGTCGCTCGTGATCCCAAAGATGCTATGGGGCGTGGAGGAATTCCCCGACAAAGGCGTCAAGATTATGTTGAGGATACGGAAGACGAAGACGATGATTTCCAGGAGATGCAGATTCGTGGTGGTCGCCGATACAGGGGATTCCAGGAGGAGCATGTTCGTGGGAATTGACGTCAGAGAGGATATCGACGAGATCCTGAGCAGTATCAACTAAAGGTAGATCTCCCTACTTTCAATGGGAATTTGGATATTGAAGATTTCCTTGATTGGCTTTGGGAGGTTGAAAAATTCTTCGACGCCATGGATATTGACGAGGATCGCCAAGTGAAACTTGTGGCGTACAAGTTGAAGGGTGGCGCTTCAGCTTGGTGGGAACAAACTCAATTGACGCGACGTCGACAAGGCAAAGCTCCTATTCGATCTTGGGGTCAGATGAAACAGAAGTTGAAGAAGAGGTTCCTCCCAACGGACTATGAGCAACTGTTATTTCAGCAATTCCAAAATTGCCGACAATCAAATAGATCGGTCCAAGCTTATACGGAAGAGTTTCTTCGACTTTCCGCTCGCAATAACCTGGATGAATCTGAGGCACAACAAATTGCTAGGTACATTAATGGTTTGCGACTTAATATCCAGGATCGGATTTCTTTGCATCGACTATTCTCTGTCGAAGACGCCCAGGATATGGCACGAAAAATTGAGATGCAATTGGAGAGGACTAGCCCTAGTACTCGTGGTAGAAATTATTTGGATCGTGGGTCATTCGCGAAAGGAAGACAGCTTGATGTTACGAGTTCTTCTAGTCAACAAACCCCTGATTCAAGCCGAGTTCCACGAAATACTACGGGGACTCCTAAGGAAGCAGTCGCAGCAAGCAATCGCACTCCCAATCAGAATACCCAGAATCCATATGCCAAACCCCAACCAATCAAGTGCTACAAATGTAATGAGTTGGGCCATCGTTCTAGCGATTGTCCTCGTCGTAGAATGGCCAATATCATTGAACATGACGAAGATGTGTATGGGGAAGATTGGGAAAAGGAAGAAGAAGTGGGAGTGGAAGATGAAGTGGGCGAGCAAGTTAATTGTGTTGTGCGTTGTCTATTGTTTGCTCCACGGATAGAGGATACCCAGCGGAATCAGCTTTTCCGCGCTCGCTGTATTGTCAACGGCAAAGTATGCGATATCATTATTGACAGCCGAAGTTGCGAGAATATAGTGTCAAAGGCCTTGGTGGATCACTTGCAACTAAAGACGGAGCCGCATCCCGCGTCCTACACGATCGGGTGGATACGCAAAGGAGCAGAACTTAAGGTAAACCAATTATGCCGTTTACCTATTTCGATTGGAAAATCATATCAAGATACTATTATCTGTGATGTTGTGGAGATGGATGCGTGTCATGTTTTACTGGGTCGACCATGGCAATATGATGTTGATGCTACACACCGAGCTAGCGAGAATACGTATTCTTTTGTGTGGAAAAGGACCAAAATTACTTTGAGACCAAAAAATAATTCCCCTCAGATTGTGAAGAAGCAGAATGCAGGGGTTATTATGAACATCCGAAAGTGTGAAAGGATGTATATGATTATGGACAAGGATGACCAGCAAGTTGTGGTTCGTGTTTCCGACATTCTTATGCCCTTATTAAAGGTATTCAGTGATGTTATGCCTGAGGATTTACCTGACGGATTACCTCCTTTGAGGGATATCCAGCATGAGATTAATTTTCTTCCAGGAGCTAGTCTTCCTAATTTGCCACATTATCGGATGAATTCGAAAGAGAATCAAATTATATAGAAGCAGGTGGGAGATCTCCTTCGAAAGGGCTTCTTGCGTGAAAGCAAAAGTCCATGTGTAGTTCCTGCGCTTCTCACGCTAAAGAAAGATGGCACCATGCGTATGTGTGTAGACAGTCGTGCCATTAACCGGATTACTGTCAAGTATAGGTTTTCGATTCCACGACTTGATGATATGCTAGATAGACTTGCTGGATCACGGATTTTTACGAAGATCGACTTTCGAAGCGAATACCACCAAGTTCGCATCCGCCCTGGCGACGAATGGAAAACGGCCTTCAAGACAAGTGCGGGTTTGTACGAATGGTTTGTCATGCCGTTTAGACTCACTAATGCACCTAGTACTTTATGGTGTTTGTTTGAAACTGATTTACAGTATAGTAGTTCTTTCCATCCCCAAACGGATGGTCAGACGGAAGTTGTGAATCATACTATGGCGGATATCACTCGCTGCCTCTGCAGTGATATGTCTAAGCAATGGGACCGGTATCTTGCTCCTGCTGAGTTTGCCTTCAACAACTCGGTTAACCGCTCTACCGGTACATCTCCCTTTCAGGTCATTTATGGGCGTACACCACAGCATACTCTGGATTTGGTTCCCTTACCCAAGATTCCAGGCTATAGTGTCGCGGCAGAGAATTTGACGATTAGAATTAATGAAGTCCAAGCTGCTGTGGCTAGTCAATTGGCTGCTTCTAATTCAAAGTATAAGGAGGATGCTGACAAACGGCGACGTTCGAAAATTTTTGAGGTAGGCGATGAGGTAATGGTTTTCCTGCTAAAGGAGCGTTTTCCTATAGGTACCTATAATAAACTGAAGCACAAGAAGATTGGTCCTTGCCGCATCCTGAAGAAGATCAACGATAATGCCTATGTAGTTGACCTTCCTAGTGAACTCAACATTTCCCCTACATTTAATGTGGCAGACTTATTTGAGTATCATGCTTCCGATACACCCCTCTATCCTGATCATAACTCGAGGGCGAGTTTTTCCGAAGAGGGAGGGAATGATGTAGAACAGTTAGCCTGTGATTATCTTGAACAATATGATCGCCGGAAATCTCGACAGTTTTTCTGATTTTGGGAAAAACAACCATTTAGGCAGTTTTCTATATTATCATTTAGGTAGTTTCCTATATTAGCATTTAGGCAGTTTCTTATATTATCATTGAGGCAGTTTCCTATATTACCAGTCAGGCAGTTTCCTATATTACCATTCAGGCAGTTTCCATTAGTATTAGGAGTCCTATCTCTATATATAGGATGTCCGTCTTGTAATCAAAAGCACAGTATTATTGAATAAAAATTTTGAGTTCTTTGGAGTTGTTCCAAATTTACGCTTTCTCTCTGCGTCACTCTTGGACCCTACACCCGAGCTCCGGTCATGCCGCCGCCGCCCTTATGCTCGATGCCGCCACTGTAGGGAGTGTCTCGGTAGCCCGGCCCATATTGACTGCTGAAGTGATCCGCATGTAGCGCCAGGACGTACAAGAACTGCATGATCGTCACGATGATCACGAAAGCTTCCAACACTCTCAGCCTCCAGCTTCTGTACCCTCCCACTTTTATCTCTTTCCATGCCAACCTAGACATGCCAACACGAAACCAAAAATTGGACATTCTATGTATAATTCTCACATAAATTTATTCGCTCTTTATTGATCTTTTACCATCTACTAACTTCTAAATTGGACATTCTAATGATATCACAACATGTCACATGTCATTCCTAGTTCAACTTACACATAAAATGGTGGGCCAAATTATACCAGGATTTATATACTCTGTATGTACATGTTGTGTACCTTTATTTATAAACTTTAACTTTTGTATTGGACTTTTCTAATATACGTAATTTTAATAGCGATGCTTCAAAGTCTGAAAATTAGTTTGCCTATTGATGTGGCTTGTCAAACCGTCAAATCTTATTCAAACTTAAATTTTCTTTTTAAGCCCATATAATCTGTTTTCCTTAGCCCCAACTTTATCTCAATCAATTTGTGTATCGGTCTTGTTCAGACTTATACCTTTCTTTTTGAAATTGAAACAAAAAGGTAATCTAGCTTTATATCTGGAGCCAAATAAGTTAAATCTCGTTTTTCTAAATAAAAAAGAATTGGAACTTAAATTAGGCTAAAGAATTTAGCCAAAGGCAAGAGCGGTGATGGCGAATGCCACCACCGAAGTAGTAGCAGCCGCAGCCAAACTGTCGCCCCGCCATGCCCTAACGTGGAGGGCGCCCGGCAACTTCGAGACTATCCCGACCACACCCGCCGAGAGCGAGAACACGAGGAAGAGCATGGTCGCACCATTTCCCCCGACAAGAGACATTATAATCTAAGCTACTCATGTCCTGGACATGGAGGATCATTCATCCATTTCCGTGATTTAACCTGTGTACCATCTTTTCGTTACAAGAGATTATCTAGAAAATAGTCGTAGTTATCTCCATATAGAACTAAATCAAGTCAGAAAAATTAAGAGACGCCCTAATGTTAAAAGAATGATGCTTTCCCAAAGATTTTGTCATAATTCAAATTTTTTCCCTCTCTTTTCCCTTAGTCTTTAAAGCTTTCCCGGAGGAGTTTCAGCTGTGACAATGTGTGCTTTTAGCTTTACCTGGATGAGCGGATTGGCCGTTGATGTAGCGGTTGATGCACCAGCTAGCGAAGCCCACCACAATGCAGTACAGCACCAGGCTGAGGAACAGCAATGGCCCCGCCATGTTCCTCTCCATTTCTCCTCTCCTTCCCCACTTACACCAAAACTTCACAAGAACTCGAAAAAGCTTGAAAACCCTCTCTCAACTCGCGGAAACGCATGAAGATCGCTTGATATCATCTGCACAGGTCCTATATAGAGGACGAAGAAGAGGATGCTTTGGCATGAGACACACCTAGGGGCTCTCTGCATGCAAAGGGCACTGAACAGGTGTCGCCCTTCTGGGCTCTGCAAGTGTTCTCTTCACTTGCAGGTGTCGGGGTTACTTGTCGAGCTTCTGTCGAATGTGGCTTTAGCTTTTATTCTTGTTTTGCTTTCTTTCCCGACGAAGTACGTGTAGTTTATGAAAGGACAGTGCGCTTATCTTGAGAAAGTGAACCCGGCTCGGACCGACCGTATTATACGGTATCTATTCTCCATTCGTGTAATAATTTCTCTTAAGAATGATTTGGCCCGACGTAACATATGAAGAGGGGCCGACAGGATCGGCGGTTTGTGTTTGCAAAACCGAACCAAGTTTGTGTTTTAGGTCCATTTGTTTGAAAGAAAATTGTTTTCCGAAAAAATTAATTGATTTACAAAAAATGTTCTTCACTAATTGAAAATAACAAATTTAGAAATGAGGAAAACGACTTCTTTAAGTAACAAGAAAATCACTTTTTTTACCACTAAATATGATTTTCATAGAAATATTTTCTTTTATCATAAAATTTTTGGTGAAACAAGCGCAGTCTCTTAGATAACTACGTTTTGATTTTGAGGACCTTGACTGATAGGGAAAATTCATAGAACAAACGCCCAGGGTAGAGCCCCCGATATGCATTTTCATTGAAGGGATAAAGAACTTGTGGTACCGGTATAATGTTCGGTATGAATGTACAAAAAAATTAAAAACAAACATACTTAGCTCAGAGGAAATTGACGTTGGCAGGAGTAATTCACTAATTAGTAAACGAAAGAGAAAATAATTATTACCCGGTAGAGGAGGAGGTACCTTTTGTGACAAATACATCACGTGATAGTGACACGTGGCATAATCAATCAATCAAAAATGAGATTCATACACGTATGTCGATAAGTACGATGAGATTCGTAACACATAGACGATGGTGATTGATCGGTTACACTACGTCAGCACTGTCACGTTATATGAAAACACATTCTCCTGAAGACCAACAATAGGTTGAGTTATCGCAAAAATGATTGCATAGGGAATGGAAATGATGGTGGCAAGTGACGGAGTTTGAAGGGCGCAGAGTTTTTTTTTTTTTTTTGGTCGGAAAAAAAAGTAGGTTTGAGATTGAGGGGATCAACACACAATTCACGTAAATAGTAGGTTTTCATGTGTCAACATTTGATGCATGTGAGACACCATATTAATACAAAGAAAAAGAAAAGACTGGCGATCCATATCCTTTCGAGCTTTCATGTGGGCACTACCTTCGGAATCTCTTACCATCTTACTTGAGAACCAACAAAAGAAACAAGTTGAGGACTGATCATCCAAATTGATCACATATTATCAAATGAATTTGAACATTTTTGTTATGAATCTAATTCTCCGCAATTGTTCAGTTGTTTCCATATCGTTTACATATGGAAAATTAACCGGATTCATTCACATGACATTATCACAGGTTCACGGTTCTTCTACGTAAGAAACCGCGTGTTCCCACCTTATTATTAAGTGCAGTTATCCATATTTTTCTTCATTTCAAGCACAAAAAAAGAGACTAGTATTTTTCCATTAGAATTCCCACTACCTCCCATTGCTATATGGCAGTGCTCAGGGCAAATTCTTAACAAATTCAACAGTGTCTCGTTTCTCACGTTTTGAAGAACATTGATAAAGTCCTACTTAGTGTGTGGGCTTGGCGGGCTCGAACCGGGCTGGGTCTTGTTTCTGCTTCAGCCCAAAAGGGAGCTATATGATGCCAAGCCCGGCCCGCCCAATTTGTTTGCCTAAGTTTTCATTTTTATACAATTTCACTCCACTTAGAATGGCAATTGAGAGCAACCGAACGGGTGATAATTAATCACTCCACTTAGAATGACAATTAAGCTCGTCTCCGATTATGAAAATTACTATATGTGAATCTCCATGCTAATATGAGAGTATCGTAAAAGTTTCAGGAGTTTCAAATTTGAGAAAAAGTTAAAGTGCGTAAGTCATAAGATTTAAATTAAGTAAAAAAATAAAAAGCAAAAATCACTTCAGACATGAGCGTTAAAAAACCCGTGTCAGAAATAGATATGAACCTGTAAAAACTAATTCTTGAACTCGAAAATGAAAATAAAGTAATCTGCTTCAAAAATACCAAATGATTTCTTAGTTGTAACTTTTAAATAAGTATATTCGAAAAGACATTTCTCAAAAGCAAATGGTTTGAAAGAACTATGACATATTCCAAAATCTAGGTTCATTCGTATCGTGAAGAAGGAATGATTTAAAAACCATTTTCCTAAAAATGATTACTTATATTGTTTGAAATGATTAGTCAATAGAATATATTTTTATTATCGACAACAATAATGTTCAAATATTTTTGTGGACGATGAAAATATTTTTTGTTTGTTAATTTTTGTAAGCTATACAAGCAATAAGTTTCTAAAAAAATTCTAAATTATTTATTTTTCATGAAATAAACGTAGAGTCGAAATTGCATCACGTGAGGGCCATGATGTGGACATGTGGATGATATGTGAATGCAAGGACGTGTTATTTTGATCAATGGATAAATGCAAGAACAACCTATCGTGATGCTTGCATGGTATTATACTGCATGAATTCGTGAAGTGTGGGATATGATGTAAACTCGTGGATAATGAGGCATGGACATATAATGGCGATCTACGTGTACATAAAGTGTAATTTGAAATGCCTACATTGTGGGAGATATATTTAGGAGATTTTTCATATCTCCCTTGATATTTCATATACACTTAGATTGTGCATACATCTAGCTTGATTGTGCATATTCTGATTGATTATAATTGATATTGTAATATTTTATTACCGATGATAGCAACATTTAAAGCATGTAAATAACTGGGAAAACTGTCCAAAAAGTCCTGAACCTATTGTACGGTAGTCAATTCACTCCTAAACATTTCGATTGTGCTAATGTAGTTCTAAACCTTTTGACAACTTGTCAATTTAGTCCTAAAACTGTTGACAACTTATTAATTTAATCCTAAACCTTTTAAAGATTTGCCAATTTAGTCTTTTCTGGCCAATTTTAACCGAAAATCACTGTTGTTGTGGTTTAATTAGTGTTGGCCGTCTTACATGACATAGGTGGGGTTAAAGTAGACAATTTTTGCAATTTTTTTACCTTCCGTTTCTTTTCTTTTTTTCTTTTTCCTCCATTGGCCTCAGGTGAGGGCAGTCCTCGTCTGAGATTGGCAACGAGGCTTAACAATGGCCAGCGGAGGGAAAAAGAAAAAGAATTGACTAGACCACAATGTCGGTGATTTCCGACCAAAATTGACTGAAAAAACTAAATTAACAAATCATTAAAAGGTTTAGACTAAATTGGTACAATTGAAAGATCTATGACTAAAAATTTATAATTTGTCAAAAGGTTTAGCATTATATTGGCACAATTAAAGGGTTTGATAGTGAATTGGCCGCTATACAATAGGTTTATGACTTTTTGGACAATTCACATACTCTACATTATTACCGACTTAATGGTTTCTCCAAATTCGAGTTGATTTATTCAATGTCACTTTGAATTTGAGGGGACCTTAGATATGAGATTCTCCATATCTCTCAAGATTGTACATATATTCTCTTTAATTGTGCATATCCGTGATTGATTATAATTGATATTGTAATATTATGTTACCTCAGATAATCATCTTTAAAACTTATAATTACCTCATGTAGTACACAATTTTATTTTCTGCATATTCTTATCTTGGTATCAAAGTTGGGTGATCTTGAGAAGATTTTGAGTCGCACCAACACAATTCTATCTTCTGCTTATTCTTATCTTAGTATAAGAGCTAGGTGATTGCACTAGATGCACTCAAAATTTGGTGCGACTCAAAGAATTTCTTAAATATTTATCTTTATTGCGCATGAATATCTAGTCAAATGAAAGGACTGGCCTGGCCTAAAAAATGAAAGGACAGGCTCTCTTTTGCGGGCTCTCTTTTTGTATTTTTCGGATCGAATTCTGGGCATCCTTTGACCATTTTCTACAAGAATTGTAATTATGAATATTCGATATGCTTTTCATGTAATTCCATTTCTTTATGAATTTCCATTTTTTCCTTGCATATGCATATACATCCATACAAGTGCTTTCTTTTCTTTCTTTCTTTTTTTGGCAAAACATGGAAAAAGAAAAGGCGAGGAGTTGCTTGGGAAAAAATGCCTAAAGTGGAAAAGAATAGTTGACAACTTTGTGAAATTAGGAGATGCTTATTGCTTAGTCCTTTTCTTCTATTGTCAATTTTTCCACAAAGAACCCTCCTGGTTCTATATCTAAAAATTGACATCAAATTAATTGGACTGGGGTCAAACCCAAAATTCGTGGGTCGATGACTAATTAAAAGCATTGAATTGAATGTACGAAATTCAAAAAAAAAAATCATCTCCGTGGGGTAACATTGACACGGAGAAATGATGTCTATGCTTGTAATTCCCTAATTGAAGACTTTCCTCCTATTGGTGATGGAGAAACATAATTCTTCTTCTTCTATCTAATGTCCTATATAACTATGGGTTGTTTGCATCTTCCAAAAGTTCCATGCTCTATGAGATATGCTTATTACAAAAATTTAATAAAGAACATGAAATTTCTTGATGACACTAATGTTGGGAGGGCAAGTAGGTCCGTTTAACCCAATAATAGGATTTGTTGATTTGGTTTTGAGTGGGATTTGAAAACATTATTACCCTTTGGGTTAATATCACAAAAAACCGTAAACTGATATTGACAAATTTACCAAAAACTAATTTTTTGATCAATAAAAATCCCAAACTAGTACACCTGTAATAAATTAACCCCAAACTAATTTTTTTTACCACAAAAAACCCCAAACTGGTACAATTGTGACAAATTTAACCTTCGTTAGTTTCCGTTAAATTTGATTAATACCACGAAAAATCATAAACTGATATAGTTGTGCGGAAAAACCCCAAACTAGTATACCGGTTAACTTCTACGTGTCATCCAACTCATTAATTTGACGGTAAAATTTTACTGAAACTAATGGAGGGTAAATTTATCATAGATATATCAGTTTGGGGGTTTTTTGTAGTAAAAAAAATCTAAAAAATTTGAAATTAATGGAGTGTAAATTAGTAAGATAAACTGTACTGGAAAATCATGAAAATGTTTAAAACTAATTTAGGCAGGGAAATTCTTATGTGGACATTCAGTTAGCGTCGCTCGTCCTATTTGACACAGCCAGCGTATGATATGGATAGAAAACGACGTAGTTTGACTTTTGAGTTTATTTTCCCAAATTTCCTTTTTATATTTTTTTAGGACTATTTTTTTTGGTCAAATTTTTTTTTAGGACTATGGGACATAGTTTTATGGACTCTTTTCCCTCTCTATCCACTAGCTTTAACTAGCTATCCATCATCTCCTTCCTAGGAAAGTATGCTGGAAAAAAATGAAAAAACGAAATTATCTAAGGCGTGTAATTACTGTTTTTAAGGATAATTTCACCCCTTGAAGTACAAAACTCGGTGCGGCTATCTTCCCATGATACAATAGATTTTCCTCTATAGTCCACATTGATTAAATAGAGGGAACATGAACAAAAAGAGAATTTCTTATTTTTTTATATGTTTTTAGTGTGATTTAGAGATTCTCTCTATAGGCAAATAAAGGATAGAGTTAATAAAGAAATAAATCAAATCAAACGTGACAAAGCTGTTACAAATTGATTGCGATCATAATTTCCATTAAGGCCGTTACAAAACAATAACTTTGAATATTTCAAAACCGTTCACTTCTAACCCCTTCTCTAGAGTTAATAAAGAAATAAATCAAATCAAACATGACAAAGCCGTTACAAATTAATTGCGATCATAACTTCCATTATGGCCTTTACAAAACAATAACTTTGGATATTTCAAAACAGTTGAAATATCCAACATTTGTAACCCCCTCTCTCTTTTGTAGGAATAATTGTCCAAAAAGTCATAAACATATTGTATGACAGCCAATTTAGTCATAAACTTTTCAATTGTGCCAATTTAGTAATAAATCTTTTGACAATTTGCCAATTTAGACTAACCATTTCTTTTATCAATTTATTCCTAAACCTTTGGAAAATTTGCCAATTTAGTTCTAAACCTATTATTTGAATATTTGGCAAGAATGACTACATTGACAAATCGTCAAAAGGTTTAGGCATAAATTGACAAATTATCAAAATGTTTATGACTAAATTTGGTATAATTGAAAGGCTTATGACTAAATTGGTAAATCGTCATAAAGTTTATGACTAAATTGGCACAAATGAAAGGTTTAGGACTGAATTGGTCTTTATACAATAAGTTTATGACTCTTTGGATAATTTTCGCCTCTTTTGTACATTCATTCTTCCTATTGTATTATCAAAATCTCTTCTTTAATTTATAGAATTCATCATACTCTAGTGTTTTTTTTCTTGGTTAAATTACAAATAAAGGCCTGAATTGCCCTCATTTTCTCAAATAAGGTTCTAAAATGGATTTTGTTTCAAATAAATGTCTAAAGTGACTATGTGGTTTCAAAGAATGGCCTGGCTTTCCGGATGGTCAATGGAATATTTTTTTACCTTAATTTTGATTTTTGCCCCTTTCCTTTTCTTTTTTCCTTTTCTAAGTTTTTTTCTTTCGGCCACTGGCGACCACTTAGAGAGGGTTGGGCGACGATCACCCTTGGCAACCACAACCCTCACCCTAGGCGAGGCCAACCCTTGCTAGATTTGGGTGAGGGTTGGCTCGCCAACAACTAGTGATTCGCGAGCGAGGGTCGCCTTGTTGAGGCGAGGCTGTCTCTTTCCGGTCGCTATCGAGGCAACCCTAGCCCAGATTTGGAGAGGACTGGCCTCGCCTATGGCCAGAGAAGGTGGCCCTTGCTAGATCGGGCAAGGGCAACCCTCGTCTAGCCCTCTTCGGGTGGTTGGTCAAGCCACCAACGAAGAAGAAAGTAAAAACCATGAAAAGGAAAAAAAGAAAGAAAAAATTAAAAGAAAAGAAAAAATAATTTGGAATTAAAATTGTCTTTTGATGAAAATGCCCTTGAGCGACCAGAACATTATGCTAGTTGGCGACCCATGAGGTCAGGTCCTTATTTGAAATTGTCATGGACACTTTATGCCTTTACTTGAAAAAATGATCGCACTTCATATCTTTATTTGGAATTTTTACTTTTTATTACATTTACTATGGCGAATGATTTTGTCTTTTTTGCACACTCGACACATACGCATCAACTCTACTATGTCTAAAGTAAATTATCTTACTCTGACTAGCAAATTTTCGGTATCCAATGATTTGATAGAAGACGATTCAATTAAGTTCAAGATCTTAACAATCTATATCTACTAAGTGAATCTATAGAACACTAAATCACAAGCAAATTTATTGTTTAATTCAGAATTTTCTAATTTAATATAAATTTCAATTCTATCGATTCCCGTAACAACCTATCAAATTATGTGTTTTTTGCTATATACAGGACAAATATACGACGTTTTTGTAGTCTAACACCTACGTCAACCTAACTCTGTAATTTATAATGGAAATGCTGATAAATGGTTGCATATTTGGTTATTTATGTTTAAATGCGATATATTTGTTAAGAAAAGCAATGTTTTCCAATATCTTGTTAACTTAAGATATACTCAAACAGCCATAGTACTTGAAATTAAGATATCTTTACTTTCTATCATGAGTGAATGAATTTAACTCAAGTTTCCATTTTTTTTAAATATCTTACTTTACTTGCAGTTTTCTACGTTGAGAAAAAAAAACTAATTTTATGAATTTTACTAAATCTTTTGTTTTTATTTGATTTTTCCTTCCCAATTCAAATAATATGTATTTTGTTTTATGCTTCATATAAATCGTAGTTTTGACATCTACCGAAAAGTATACTCTTAATTGAAGATAAACGATAGAATAAAAAATCATAATAATAAAAGTAGCCAAGATAACTAGAGTGTATTCCTATAATTGTTCTGGACATCCAATTTACATCTCCCTCATCTTATGACTATTCAAACTTTAAAGAATTATGACAAAAAAAAACTCTAAAGAATTGAGATCCAAAAAAATTCTTCTCGTTATTTATGCATTTAAGCTATTTTCCCTTCTTTTGGTGCCCAAAACTAGGAATGCTCGTGTCATGGGTCGATCGTCTCTCGGCTGACATTTGCACGTCTATTTTGACATTTTGAAAGAAAGAAAGTATTTTTTTTGGCTTTCCGATCAAACTTAAAATATTATGTAAAACTTCAAAAAACATGAAAAGTTTAATGGGAATTTACATATGAACATTTATATATCATGAAAATTTTAAGGTTTTTCGGGTAAGAAAAATTCAAATTACGAAAGTTGATACTTATAAAAATAAAAAAGTTAAAAAAGTGAAAGTCGTTTAATAAATTAGAATATGAAAGACTACATTTTATTTCAAAAACATATTTTAGCCAGTTTTCTTTTTTCTTTTCTACTAAAGTATTTTCATTTTATTTCTGTTATGCTGCCTGCACGTCGATGCTCGTGATTGTATAATTTTGTTGTCAATTATCATATGTACAAGTATAATTAAGAAGGCTACTCGCATTATGTACAGGTCAATTTAGTTGACTTTACCAGAAAAAATATATATATTAAAATGGTTGTTCATATTTGACATCCATAATTTTTTTAGTCATGATAAATAATGCGATAAAAGGTCGTTATCACTTCATAAATTGAAAAAACGGCAATTTTATTTTTCCGTTGTCACGATGAATAATAGGATAAAAGGTCGTTATCGCTTCATAAATTGAAAAGACGGTAAATTTTCAAAACTTTCCCTTAAAAATTTATAAATAAATCGCATAAATGTAATCATAGATAACATAAGAACAATATTTTTCCTACTCAGGAGGTGAGAAAAGCTAAAATTTTAATATAAATTTACGAAACTACTAATGTTTCCACCGATAAAGTTATCGTGTTCCTCGTCAATGTCCCGTCGCTATTACATTTTTTTTTTCAAAATGTCACTATTTCATTGAGTACTAAGAAATGAAAAAGGCTTTCATCCTCATCGATGACTTCGATAATCAATATATTTTTTATAGAAAGATACTCATTCTTGTTTCTAATGTCAACTTCTTCAATATAAAGTTATTTTACTGCACATCAATGACTTGTTGCCGTAGAAGTCGAGTGTAGTAAAATAATTATTCAGATCCTCATCAATGATATTTCATAGCCAAAATACATTTCTATAAAGAAATTACTCATTCGAATCCACTTGACTTTTTTTTTTTCATATAGAGTTATTTCATCCATCATCATGAGTGTCGGGTCGCTATCGAAGTTGAGTATTGTTAAATGAAAAATGTTTTTTTATAATGATTATTTTTTTTGTCGAGGGTAATGATTTCATTACTCGTCAATTACACGCCACCATCAAAGATTTGACGAAAAGCAAAATATAGAATTTTCAATTAACGTCTTGAAGTGGGCTTGTTCTCATAAAGGACCCCCATGAATAATTTGAGTTTTATATCACATCACAGGACCCTATATCTGATGAGTGTGTATCAATGCATGCCCGATGCTAATTGCCGTCGGAAAAAAAAAATTGGCCGGCCGAGGCAGGGGAGAAGGCCGGACCTCGGCGGCGGCGGCAACGGCACCACCCAGGCACCGGCGAAGGCGGGCCCCTCGCCGGGCTCAGGTGAAAGGGGCCGCCGGTTCCTTCGAGCTCGCCGCCTCGTTTCGCGTTTCTCGTCCGGATTCCCCTGCATTTCCGCGCCCACCGCCTCAAGTTCCGCCGGCTTCGCTACCTCACCGTGTCGTCTCTCTTTCTTTCTCTCTCCTCCGCTGCGGCGAACAAACCGCGAGGGAGAGGAGAGAAGAGGTCAAGACGCTGGAGATAGAAGTGGGACCAGACGAAATTACCATGGCGTTACGGGGCACCCCGAGACGTATGGAGTTCAGGCATGGCGTTTAGGAGACATTATGAAATGCTGGAAAATGGAGTTTAAAAGTGGAATATGCAGGCTGTGTTTTTTTTTTTAAGGAGAAATTACCAAAAAAGTCATAAATGTATCTTATCTGTACCAATTTAGTCTAAATTTTTCAATTTGATCAATTTAGTCCCGATCCTTTTTGACGATTTGCCAATTTAGTCATTTCGCCTAATTTTGATTGGAAATTGCTGACGTGGACATCGGCAGTACTTATAGGACTACCATAGCTGATGCGGATAATTTTTATAATTTTTTATAATTTTTTGATTTTATCTTTTCTTTTTCTTTCTTTCTTTTCCTTTTTCTTTTTTATTATATGAAGTTCGGCGAGGCTTGCAAAGCCCTCGTCGACCCTCGTTGGCGGTGAGTGAGGATCATGGCCATTGCCCAAACGGCCAGTAGGCAAGGACCTGTGACCAGAGAGGCCAACCCTCGCCGGCCAATCCTCACCGGCCAGTGGGTGAGGGCTGCGAAGCCCTTGTTGGCTGTGGCGAGTGTCACGCCCTTGCCCACACAGCCACTCGGCGACCTTCCCCGGGCCAGGACAACAAGAAAAAGAAAAAAACAAGAGAAAAAAGAGAGGAAAAATTATAGAAATTCAGAATCTTTGAAAAAATATATTAAAAAAATCTATATATGTGTCGGCCGTGTCACGTAAGATGGTCGATGTCCACGTCATCGATTTTTGATCGAAATTTGCCGAAAGTACTAAATTGAATTGATATAAATACAATAAAATTTATGACTTTTTAAATAATTTTCGATCGATTTTCGCTGCCCCGACCGAGATCTCTCTCTTGATTTTTTTCCCAAGAGAGGAAAGTTTTGTGGTTTAAAGCTACCGAACTGCCTCAGCAATCATTACCAATCCAAGATGGGGAACAAAATGGAAGTCCCAAGAAACATCGGAAATCCATGAAGTCTATTATTCCCTCCACCTCCATCAATGAAAGCTGCCGCCACTTCAACCGTAGCCAAACTCAGCGATATGCTTCTCCATCTTCGCAAGAGCACCAACGGCGGAGAACATCGGCCCGGAGGTCGGCCTCGGGATGCAGGACCTTGTCGATTCTTGGTGGGCGTCGCGCGCCACTGTGGCTGTCCGACCTTCCCTACTCTCAGCTTCCCTCTCTTGGAACGATATTGCATATTGGACTTATGTTAAGGAATCGCATTGAATAAATTAAAAATTCAGAGACGGCATTGCACGTTGGATCAAAGTTCTGAATGACCATTTCTTAAGATTTTTAGACAAAATTAACCTTCGAGATGCGCTTATGTGCCGGTTGATCATTTTTTCGTGAGAGCACGGGCACAAGACAAATTTCGAGGCCATTTGAGATGAAACTCCAATTCAAGAGTGCTTTTCAAGAAGGAGACTACCTCAAGGGGGTTATTCGACATTTTTCTCCAATAAAGTTATTCCATCTTTTAGCAATGACTTGTCACCAGTCGAATTTCTTTCTATGGCGGAAAAAAAAGATTATTCCCATTCCATTTCATTTTCATCTGCCTTTTTTCCTCCGGAGGCCAGAGGAAAAATGATCACTTTATTCCTCAACAATGACGTCTAATTCAATTATATAATTCGAAATACCTATCTCATTTCATTCCATTCCATTCCATTTTATGGGGCGCATCCTTAGCTGGCGCCCACCTACACCTACCGAAAAATATATTATAATAATGATTAGCTTGCTCTCATCTCCCGCAAGCACCGTGTCCTACCAAAAAATTTCAAATTCAAAATAAAGGCCCGTCCATGTCCCAACCTAGAAATTCAACAACAGAAAAGAAAAGAAAAAGAGAAAAAACAAGACACAATGGGGGAGAGGGGCAAATGCGTCAATTCACAGAGGACATTAATCTCATTTTCCTAAGTAACAAGAGCCACCCCCTGTCCAAAAAAAAATTCATCCCTCTCTCTCTCTCTCTCTCTCTCTCTTCAGAATCCGCCATTGATCTAGCTGCAAGCCTCCCTCTGTCTCTCTCTCTCTCTGTCTCTGTCTCTGTCTCTCCCTCTATCTCTCCTTCCGTAACAGACAAACGAAATCTCTCCTGACTGAATCAAAACTCTACCCGTCCTGGATTGTATTGTACCTGAGGAACACACCTCACTCCCACCATTCCTCCGTCTCTGTCTCTCTGTCTCTCTGTCTCTCTCTCCTCGAAATGGGTTCTCTGGTTCCGTTCCAAGACCTCAACCTGCTGCCGGACCCGCCCATGTCCGCCACCGTCACTCCCAAGATCGAGCCAAAGCTCGAGCCTTTCGACGAACCCGCTCGGACCCATGTCGCCAGCCGCCACCACCACCCCCCGCAGCAGCGGCCCCAGCCGCTGCAGGCCCCGGGGCTTCCCGATCCCGCCGCCCCCCCTGAATTCCTGCTCAGTTCCCCGAGCGCCCAGCTGACCCCCTCCCCGGACGGCGGCGACCATCTCTTCTCCGAGTTCCATCGCGTCTCCGAGCTCTTCCGCAGCGCGTTCGCCAGGAGGTGCCGCCGCGGCGGGGGCGGCGGGGGGGACGTGGACGTGCTGGATCCCAAGACGCGGGCCATCGTCCCGGTGAAGAACGAGGAGGCGCGGCTCGCGCCCTTCGAGGCCTCGCCGAGCAGCGGTGGGGGCCGGCGCCACCAGCTGCAGCCGCGGTCGTCGGAGCTCGTGAGGGTAGCCAATCTCGGCGACGACGACAAGAGGTACTTTCGCGAGGAGGTGCGCACCGCCCGCCTGATTTACGATAGCCTGCGTGTTTTTTATATGTCGCATGAGGAGGGTCTTGATGGTAGGATGAGGAGGGGTGATTTGGCGGCTGCTTCCATGATGAGAGGTTGTGGGTTGTGGGTGAATCGTGATAAGAGAATCGTGGGACCTTTACCCGGCGTAGAGATAGGCGATGTCTTCTTTTATAGGATGGAGTTGTGTGTTGTTGGTCTGCATGGTCAGCCGCAAGCCGGCATTGATTATTTGACTGCTAGCCAGAGCTCAAATGGCGAGCCGATTGCGACCAGTGTCATTGTGTCTGGAGGGTATGAGGATGATGAGGATGCGGGGGATGTGATTATATATACCGGTCATGGTGGGCAGGATAAGCTCAATAAGCAGTGTAACCACCAGAAGTTGGAGGGTGGTAATTTGGCTATGGAAAGGAGCATGCACTATGGAATTGAAGTTCGGGTCATAAGGGGGATAAGATACGGGGGTGGTGCGACACCCAAGATATATGTGTATGATGGGTTGTATAGGATTCTTGAGTGTTGGTTTGATGTTGGGAGGTCTGGTTTCGGGGTATACAAGTATAAGTTGGTGAGAATTGAAGGGCAACCGGAAATGGGTAGTGCTATCATGAGGTTTGCTCAGACCCTTAGGACAAGGCCGCTGACAGTTAGGCCAAGGGGGTATCTCAGCCTTGACATGTCGGCGAGGAAGGAATGCATGCCTGTTTTTCTGTTTAATGACATTGATTCGGATAGCACTCCCCTGCATTATGAGTACTTAGCCAGGACTGCGTTTCCTCCGTTTTTGGTGCTTCAAAATGCCAACGGCAGCGGGTGTGAATGTGTTCTGAGTTGTGGAAGCGATTGCTCTTGTGCTTCGAGAAATGGGGGTGAGTTTGCCTATGATCACAATGGGTTACTTATGAGGGGAAAGCCAATAATTTTTGAATGTGGGCCATTTTGTAAGTGTCCTCCGACTTGCCGTAATCGTGTGACACAGAAAGGTTTAAGTAGTAAGTTGGAGATTTTTAGATCGAAGGAGACCAATTGGGGTGTTAGGACCTTAGAGTTGATACAAGCTGGTGCTTTTATCTGTGAATATGCAGGAGTTGTACTCACGAGAGACCAAGCCCAGATTTTCAGCATGAGTGGCGATCCATTGGTCTACCCGGGCAGGTTTACTGCTAAATGGACCAAGTGGGGAGATTTATCCAAAGTGTTTCCGGATTATGCACGCCCTGCCTATCCATCAATTCCTCCTTTGGATTTTGCAATGGATGTCTCAAAAATGAGGAATGTTGCTTGTTATATTAGCCACAGCTCAACTTCTAATGTAATGGTGCAGTATGTATTGTATGATCACAATAATGTTTCGTTTCCTCACATAATGTTGTTTGCAATGGAGAATATTCCTCCTCTGAGGGAGCTCAGCCTTGACTATGGTGCTGCGGATGAATGGACTGGGAAGCCTCCTCTTCTCTGTAACTGAACTGTCTTGGAAAGTTGGAGGACGGTGTCCATATCCTATAACTAAATTGGAGAAGTGACGCATTTCGAAAGTGATGCGGTGCAGCATTACAAGGGCTGAGGTAAACTTAATTTTATGTTCTGCAAGCTTCAAGAAATTATGGAACTATGTAGAACCATTATTTTCGTCTTTGGAGATGGATTCTTTGGGTTTCATTCATTTGCTTTAAAAATGTAGCTATGTTTGAGATTCTTACTTCTTGTCTTGTTTGATCAATTGTTCTATCTTTTCTGCATCTAGATCAGTTGCTGACAATTAACTCTCTGGTGGAAATTGTTGATGACTAGAATTTTTTGGCTGTGGTCAAATTATTTATGACGATGGTGATGATTTTACCTATTACCATTTGAGAAATGATGGCTACATAAGTACTTAGTTTCATGTTCCTTCATGAGGAGCTATTATTGCTTTTGCATGTAGGAAGATCTTAATGGGTTGTTCTCGTTTCTCTCTGTCCCTTTGGATTGTTGAATATGCTCCAATCAATTCCTTGATCAGGTGAATTTGTCTCATGTAATGGTCCTGCAATGGAAGAAGTTTCATCTCGAGAAAAACGAGGAAGCCGCGACATTGTTTTTAATAGTCCCAAACAAGGTCATGAAAGTCTGATCCTATTTCTAATCGATAGTGGTGTTTGAAAGATTGGATCTTGTGATCAGATCTAAGATCATAACGTTGTATGTCTTATATGACATATATATAAACACCTGTGTAAAAATGAACAAATGTTTTTAATAGACCAGAACTTCAAAGAACTGGTACTGCCAAGACCTATATGATCTCTAAAATTATAGCAATAAGTCTTTTCCCCCTTACGCGAAAATCTCGAAATGTAGAAACTTTTATGAAAACTGAATCGGTAGAATCGCGCCAACCTATGATCTATTCAATCAAAATTAGGAATCTCCAAATATCCTGACAAATTAAAGATCAGGTCGTTCTTTGATATTCTGTATTGTAAAACCATAAGATACATCATCAAGATTGGAATTTTGACAACTACGCTCTCGCATGGGTCATAATTGATATTGTTTAAGAGTTACTACTTTTTTAAAGAACCTCAATCAACTCTTTTTGATTATGTAGACTGATGTCACTGCTTGATGCAATGGAGAATGCAATGCTTTAATTACCTTTCGTTATTTCCTCTGTTACTCGGACTGGTCTTTAACACCCATGCTACCATCGACATGACCTTGGTGTGGGTAGGAAATCTATGTTGGACTCCTCCAAAAGAATTTGGACTCCTCTTTGGAGAAAGCTCAACAAAGTTTGAAACTTCTCATTCCAAAGCTCCGTCTACTTTCATATATGTGCCTTTTAGCATGAGGTCCTGACCACATTGTTATGTGTAAATTCTCTTTTTGGCCTCTTGAGATGTGGAATTCTGGTAAGGATTTTATTTCCCTGTTTTTGCATTTTGCGATGAGGAGACTCAAAGCAGCACGACAGGTAAATTGAATTGGAGGTCACGTTTAGTTGTAAGGAATGGAAGTGAGATGTAATGAAATAAGATTGGTGTTGAATTCGAATAAAGTTAGAATTGGACAAGCATCATACCTTTGGTTTATAGGTGCGACATTTAAAACCGCTAGATTTTTGGTTTTTCCCCCTTCTACTAGTTGGTTATAGAAGTAGTGATAAAAATTCTTATACATCTTTGGAATTGTCCACACGTTAAACTTGATTAGGCCTAACAACTACAGGTGGTTTTTTTTTTTGGTCGAAACCACTGCAGGGGTTATTGAAGCCAAAATCCTGTCAAAACTGTGCACTCCGTGCATCAACATTTCATAGCCATCATTTTCATCATTGGACCTTCTCTGTTCGTGTTGCACAACTCTTTGTAATAATGAGGGGCACTGCATTTGGGTTTTCAAATAACAAAATTTTTGGAAAGGGTTAAAAAAGAAAGTACATATCTTTTTTCCTGTGGAACAGGAGAGCAATATTTAATTTTGCTTTTCCAAGGGTGTTAAACAAAAAAAGTACTTTATCTAGCAGGACAATAGAGTGATATTTGATTTTCTTTTGTAGGGCATATATCACGATACGAATGAGTCTAGTTGTTAAGTGGTGGGATGAGAATGTGAGAGCATGGAATTGCCTCTCTCTTGTTTTTAATGTTCCATCCACATTGTTCCAGCCACCTTTGATGGGATCATTCAATAATCACCTCGTTGAATGCTGATTCCTTTCTATCAAATATGGAATTATATCTTTTGGCAGTCATTTTTCATTTGTTGCATGTATGATTGGTTATGTGCTTTTAAAAAAATTAGCCGTTGTTTATGAGTTTAAAGTACCAGTGGGATTGATTTCCGTAGAATGGCGGTCTCTTCTTAATCTATATGATTTAGAGGTGTCAGACCATGTGAGGATGAATACATCTGTACAGCTTACGTAAATTGTGCTCAAAGTTTGTACTTTCCACTTTAGTAAGATATATGTTGTGAGAGATTTGGTGGGACCACTGCCAACTGTTTTAAAAGCTTAAGCTGTGAGATGAAGGCGTGGTTTAATATTTAATTATTCTAACACTTCCCCTCTCGCTTATTTTGGTCTTTTTATCTAGTACTAAGCGTAGACATATTTAATTGAGAAGGCAAATGAGATCCGGAAAGATTTGAACTTGGGACCTCCTGGCTCTAATATCACGAGAGATTTGGTGTGATCACTGTCAACTGTTCTAAAACCTTAAGCTATTGGATGAAGGCATGGTTTAATAATTAATTATTCTGACACATCGTATTTTTTCTTAGAAGATAGGCCCCTAATATTCAAGGATTCTGTGAAGGAGCTAGGAGAGTGGGGCAGCCGTTGATTATTTGGCCGATTGAACTATTCTTTCAATTAATACAGGATCCTATTAAATAGATGAACCTAATTAAATGTGTTGTCGTGAAGCGTATGCTTTATGATGGGTCTTGAATAATGACAAGATTAATATCATCCTGAACTACGGGAAATGACCATAGTTTACCGTTTTGAGGTTTTTGCTTGACGTACTTCTAGGTGAGGAGGTTGAAAGGAGCTTGCAAGACTTTTCTTATGTTAGCAAGGAGACAACTTCCATTTGTAGCAGCTTGTGCTTTGAGCCTTTGCCTCTTGCTTTTTATGTTGGTATCTATAGATTTGTTATAAGATATAGGCAGTCTTCCCAGTTTTATCATATCAAATGATCGACTGTCATGGATGAGGTAATTCAGTCTTTGTCAATTCAAATTTTTGGTTTACTGTCACCAGACATACTGGTTCGTCTCATCTGGTCCCAGCTGAATTTTGTATTGTTGGTTTCAGCTATTAGAATACAGTGAAAATGTATTAGAATTAACTCATATTTATTATGTGTCTAATATGGTATAGGTTCAGCTATAGATATGATGTCTCCATATGGTAAATTTAGCTTAAGCCGGTTGAACTTGAGAGGAAAATTTAGTTGTTTCCTTTTCTGCCACAGTCAGTAACCGTACTCATGCCTGAAAATGGCTTAGGGAATGGATGTGGAATATAATTAATGGGGTTCTGCATTTATGCAGTTGGCATCATTTATGTGGATCTAATCTTACACTGTTCCGTCATTTTAACTGCACGCCAAATCCTAATTTAGATGTTCCCGTCGGTGTTGACATAGGGCCATTAGCAGCCTTGGTTCATATTTCCGTGGATGGACATGCTTTTAGTCGGCTGTATGGAACTGAGCTGATTAAATGGGTCTTCGTGAAGTTTCATGAGATATGATCAGAAGGATATTAAGAGGAACTATGGAAGCTTCTTCATTATTTTGTTTGTCCAGGATAGCCAAGATATGAAGTTGATCAAAGGGAATGTCGGAATGGAATAGGCACGTTGCTTAATATTTTGAAGTGCTAGGTTTTATGAAATAACCATATTGACGTATAGAATATCTCTGCAGATACTATGCTCCTCTTTCTCCTGTAAACTTATGATTTGACCGTCATTATGTGATTCACCTCCATTTTGTCTTGACCCACAAAAAAAGGAGATAAATCTCATGTTTTTATTTTGTGGATCAGATATCGAAACACTTAATTCTTGTTGTTTCTGGTAGAAGTCTTGCTATGACTATGAGCAGTGTAAAGTTTCTGCGAGTTTTTTTTCCTTCCAATTGAATCGGGGTTTCTCTTTAGTTCAGCAAGTTGTAATTCACTGTCTGTGTGTTGTCCACTGAAACTTCAAAGCCATATTAACTCAATGGACACGAACATTTTTTGAAGTCGATGGTATGAGTTTGTTTTGTGGTGTGCAAATTACTTGATTTATTCACCACACGTGGTATTGCTTGTGAGTGGGATGTGGCTCTAAAGATTACTAGCAATCTTCTTGGTCATATCCTGCAGTTGCATTTCATTTTGATTTCTGCTCTTCCTGTGGCACAAAGTTTTGGTTTGTTTCTTTGAGAAGATTAAAGCATTCACGTCTGATGACAGCATTACTCACCTTCATAATTTCTTACATGCAGATTTTGGTTGGATCTTTTGCGGGCATGTGTCTGTGGATGCCGCTTCCCAGTTCTGTCCCCATTTTTTATATGCGAGCTGATGCTGCCGGTGAACGTATTAGAAACAACAAAACTGGCGGTCCATCAAATTTTTGGATGTGATAACCTTTTAGGAGAAATTTTTGCCTAGGACTAGAACTCACGCAGATCAGCTGCCGGCTGAAGTACTGATAGCTGTTTTTGCTGACAGTCTACCTTTTTTGTACTTGTAGGATAAGGCCGCTTCACACGCTGGTCGGAATTGTTGAATACTGACATCGGTTGTACACATAAACCCATAAATCCCAAAATCTGTTGTACGGTTAACTTGTATATAAAGTTCGCATTGCACCATGGCTGTGCAGTTAACATATCTATTCGTGCAGACGTAGTAGGAAGTCCATCTCTCTCTCTCTCTCTCTGTGGCTAAATCTTTCCTCGGTTTCCTTGTATTCTTCTTCTTTTCTGAAACTTTTGTTTGAGGACTTATGCTCGATCAATGTACTACCGACATAGCATTGGATAACAGGGGCATGACATTGAATTCATTTGCATCTCTGAACTGATTGAGAGGTGTGAAACGAGATGGAAATGTGTTATACCATTTGTTGCCGTGTTAATCAGGGGAAGCTTATCAAGAAGGGCTCGCAATGTTGCTTGCGAGGGTAATGAGTTTATTCATTGCGGAAGAAATATGGCAGTGTGAGCAAGATGCAGCATGTGAAGGAAGAATCAAGACTTTTAAAGAGAATGGTTCACAGGAATTGGCAGGGTTCCTGACTTATTGAAGACAGAGATGCATCAGAGAGATGTGGAATTGCTATCACAAGAACTAGTTCTTGATCTCTCTGTACGAATCTTTCTTCTTCTTGTTTTGGGTTGGGTGGGAGGGGAGAGCCGCTTTGCATGAGGTGGAAAGCTTTCAAGTGCTTTGGGCACTGAATGAAAAATGATGGGGTCCTGAAAAGCAGAAGATGTTGTAGTAATGGAGAGATGCTTCTGAAAATTTTCCCTAATGCAGAAGATTTAGCTAAATCCTTATGCAAACTGGGCTTGAGCTAATGCTTTTGTTGGTTTACCTTTCATTTTTTTTTATTTTGATTCAATCCATTTCCCTGTGCTTCTGGTTCTGCCGTTGCTGGGAGAACGTATTTAGTCCCTGTAGTTTGGTTTCTAGACGAATGAATACAGGCTCATTTCCCACCCAAAAGAAAAGTCAGAGGCATGTGGACTTTTGCAAGGATCTTCAAAGGTCCCTTCCAGTCTTTTAATATGTGGGCTTGTGGGTTGGCCTGTGCTTGCGTGTTGTTTTTGCCCTTTCAGTCGTTGGATATATTCTTTTTGGGCAGTGACTGATAAAATACATATTGGACTACACATCAGTAAGCATTTCACCTCCAATGGTGCATTTATTTCGCCAAAAACTCAATGATTAAGGAAAATGATTTTTCGGAAAGCATTTTTTAGGAATATATTTAGTTTTCCTTTAGTTGGTGATATATAATCGAAATCCTTTTTTGATGTTTAGATTTCATTGGAAAATGATTTCAATATCATTACTTTATCTCAGAAAAAAAAATCAAACTTTTAATAATTTTTATTTTTATTTTGAAAAAACGAATTTTTAATTTTTTTAATTATCTTTTCTTTCTAAAAAATTCGAATTTTTTTTTATTTCCTTTTTCTCTTTTCTTTGCTTTCCTTTTCTTTCTCCTCCTTCCTCCACCGTGATCGACTGGCGACGGCCACAAGCAAGCACAAGCTCACTAGCCTTGACCTCGATCGAGATCACCTCGATGTGGCAAGCCGCAAGCTCGCCGGCCTTGGCCGAGCTCGATTCGCCTAGATCTTTTAAAAAAAATAAAAAAAAATACGATTTTTTGAAAATAAAATTATTAATTTTTTAAAAATGTTTTATAAGAATAATTCCATTAATCAAGGACCTGCGCACTGTCTTTGTGGAATTGTGGCTAAGGTTTGGGACTAGATCTCGAGCATTGGGCTCGAGCACAGCCTTTGTGGACCAAAGTTCAAGTACGGAAGCATCAAGTACAAGCACAAGGGGTTCGAGCTCGGCCTTGATGGTCCTGACCGTGGGCATCAGGGGCCTAGGCTCGAGCACTATGGTCTTGGGTTGGCCTCGATGAACTTGGGTTTGGCCGCCAACGACTTGGTCCTTTATGTCGGTACACCAGGAACTAAGGTCGAGGTTTTCGTGGCCAAGCATATAGTTTTAGATTCAAGTGCTGATACCTAGTCATATTTTGAAAAACATTTTCCGATTTTTTCAAGGAGAAAATCATTTCCTAAATGTAAGCTTTGGTGAGAAAGCCTTTTTTCATTGACTAGGAAAACATTTTTCGTTGATTCATTTTCCTAAGTGAACCAAACGCCAGAAAATGAGGAAAATATTTTTCTCGAAACAAACGGACACTAAGGGTGCGCTCGTTTCTCGGAAAATGAGCAATTCGTAAAATATTTTCTGAAAAATGATTACTTATATCGTTTAGAAAAATAAATAAATGAAAATTTTTTTCATCACCCACGAAAATAATTAGGCATAGATCATTATCGATAATGAATATATTTTCCGTTGACTAATTTTTCCAAACGATATAAGTAATTATTTTTCGAAAAATATTTTCCGAATCACTCATTTTTTGTGAAATGAGTACACTCGTAGGGACCCTTTTGGTTGACGCATTTTTCAGATTTCCTTTCTTGTGAAAAGGGAAAATTTTAAATCAATACCAAAAGTGGGCTCATTTCTTAAAAAGGGATCCAAAGTGGATATAGTGCCAAATAAGAGTCTCAAGTGCCCAACCAGTCTTAAATAGGGGCCAAAAGTACCCAATTAGTTTCAAGTAAGGGACTAAGTTCGCCGGCCGACAAGCACGTCACTATTTTAGCGACCGGAACAAGGGCAATTTCGTCTTTTACTTTTTAATTTTTTTTTGTTTCTTTTTTCCTTTTTTTGTTTATTTCTTTTCCTTTTCCTTTTCTTCTTCTTTTTGTTTTTTCCTCTTTTCCTGACGCTGGCAACCTCCGCCGGCCCTGGCTATGGCCGACGGAGGGAAAAGAGGAAAAAAAAAGAAGAAGAAAAGGAAAAGGAAAAGAAATAAAATGAAAAAGGAAAATAGAAACAAAAAAAATTAAAAAGTAAAAGACGAAATTGCTCTTATTCCGGTCGCCGAAACAGTGACATGCTTATCGGCCGGTGAGCATGTGACCACCAGGTGAACTCAGGCTCTTACTTGAGACTAATTGGGTATTTCGAGCCTCTATTTGAGACTGATTGAGCACTTCAGACTATTATTTGGCATTATGTCCACTTTGGATCCTTTTTTGAGAAAATTAGCTCACTTTGAATACCGATTTGAAATTTTCTCGTGTGAAAATGAAGAAGAAAAAAATAATTTTTGATTTTTAATTTATTGGCTTAGAAGGCTCTGAAGGTAAAAGCGGAAACCTTTTTCCAATAAACTCCAGCGAGAAAAAGAAAGGGACAGTGAAAAAATCCCCAAAGAAAAATTAAACAAAAACTTGGTGACGTGAACACCACCCTGAGCAATGAGAGGACACCTGGACATCAAGAACTGTTTCGTGTCAAAGTTCTCATGGAGAGTCACGCAGGCGTAATGATTAGGTCTTACTGTTTACTGGTGTCACCAGTACAATTAGAAACCCAAAAACAAGGACAAACAAAGACAGAGACGTAAGAACTATGTCGCAGGGGGAGGTTCGGGTAGCTGCAAGTGGAAGGAGGGGATGCATCTTTTACAGGTTGATGGTGGACTTCCTCATCCATGAGAAGCAACTGGTAATCTTTGAACTGATCATCGTCACTCACCAGTCACCATGCTTGTTTTTGTGTCCTCTGCTTCTCAAGAAATGAACCCCACGCAAGCAATCCCTTGAGCAGAGGAATCTATTCATGGCTGATTTTTCTGTTCTTTTCTTTTTCTTTAAGCATATTGAGTAAAAGAAATGACATTGGAGAAAAGATCATGCTGGTGAATGGTCACCTTGTTAAAGGACTGAAATTTTTCTGGGTCGAATGGTTAGGCAGCTGTTTCATGAATTTGAAAATGCTGGGAAAGGTCGAATGAGAGGCGACTGAACTTTGAGCCGTACGAATGGAAGGCCAAAAGTCGGGTCTTTTGACCCAATTAGTTGAACCCAACTTCCCGCAAAAGTTTGTCCCGGTACGAGCCGAGTTAGAGAATGACCCAATTTCACTTAAGATGTCAATTACATTTTTAATGTGGATTCTCTCTTTCATTCAGTGAGTGAAGAAGCGTCTGCAAGAGCTAATTTGGCCAATGTACTTATGTAGCATGTGGGCAGCTGTTTTAATCTGTTCCTTATACTTGCTAACGCTCTCGGTACTTATGGGGTTTATGAACTTCACTGGTAATTGAGCATCAGCATTTTGGCCCTCTGGTAATGATCAATTCAAGGAAGGATGCCACTAAATTTCTTTCAATCTGCAGGGGATTCCAAAAAAGTTTGCTCGGAAATATGGGGACGAACTTTCTGACATCGTTAGGCTCGTTGCTTCCGATTCTAGTATCTGGCTAGTCGAGTTAAGAAAACATAACCGCAGATTATGGTTCCATGATGGTTGGCAGAGATTCCTGGAGCACCATTCCATTCATTCCGGTCAGTTTCTGATTTTCAAGTATGAAGGGGACTCCACATTTCATGTTTACATATATAATCTGACTGCTTCCTGGGAGAAGAATTCTCTCAATCCTCTTGGTAGCAAAGAATTTATTTCGGGTAAGCAATTTCCAACGCATAGGAAGAAAAATCAAGACATTGGCGATGTTGTCGAAATTAGAGACCTTTGCTGTGCATACCCGATTTGTAGCTGTTCAAAGGACAAGTGTTTCCATGAATATTGGGGTCAGCAAATGACAAACAGGATTCATGTTGGTGTCAACATCATTAAGCCCGAGCCCAAAACTGATTGGGAGGTCTTCCATCGGGACAAGGGGGTACAAGTCGATGGAGTTGAGCTCCAAAGTACATTCGATGGAGTCGGGATAGATTGGTTGTCTCAGAGAAACAGATACCTGAAAAGGAGAAAGCAAATAAATGAATCTAGTAAGCACCATAATCTCGATACCTATGTCAATGCTTTATCCTATTTACTTTCTCTTTTCACATATGATGAAGATGCAGATGAAAGTGAGCCGTCAGTGTTGAGGAAAAATGGTGGTGAACTGCCTCCGGTTAAGTCATCCTATGGAAAATCTTCGAGGGAGTGGAATGCTGCAATCACTGAGGCAAGAGGCATGGCTATCCGTGCATCTCACATGTATGAGCCCAATAATCCTTTCTTCCGAGTAATCATGCGACCATCTTATGTGAGAGAGAAATTTCTCGTGGTAAGTCCTCTCTGCTATGGTTTATTCTGATTTTTCCTTTTCAATTTAATCATTTGCAAAAAGAACATGACTACCAAGACAACAACTATGCCTACATCCTCCATTATATCCACAGACAGGATTTTGTTATAATTTCAGTTCATGTTCACTGTGTACATACTGATCCTAAAAAAAGCTCTTTTTTCCCCCTCATGAGCAGAATCTGCCAACCTCTTTCGTTGGGATGCATCTAAAGGGAGACTCCAGAGACATCACTCTTCAGGTTTCTGATGGGAAGAAGCGGCGCGTTCGATGCCTTCTCTTCAATGGCAAAGGCAAGATAAGCAGAGGTTGGCGTGAGTTTGTGGCGGACAATAAGCTGGAGATAGGAGATGTCTGCATCTTCGAAATGGTTCGTAGAGAAGACATTGTGCTTAAAGTAACCATATTTCGGGTTCCTGAGATTGGGTTGGGGCCTACTGTCGCGCATCCTATTCAGTAGGAAGCTCTTCAGGGAAGCTGATGTTTAATAGTTCACAGGTAAATGAATTCCAGAAACTCGGTGAGCATCTCCTGGTATCTGTGTTCCATTAGTTAATTTCTTCCGTAAGACTGAAATTCGTATTGGTATATTGGAAGTCCTATGGGTAACGTATTCAAGCTTCTCCAAAAAAGCGAGGTTTTCAACCTCTGAAAGAGCCATATTAACTTTTGCCTGCATCGGTAGGTCATTCAGGCTTAAGTCAAGGAAAACTTGCCGGTTCTGATATTAATGGTTGAGAGACTTTGATTGATCCGTTTCAATTAGAATGCACAAATGCATGCCAGATTCCAATACCTTATTACTTGTCTTAGCAAAAGAAAAAAAATGAACTATTTGCAAGAGCTCATTATTCTGACTTTGGCCTTAATAATTGCCTAGTAAATATATATCGCATCTTCAACGAATTAGAGGGTGAGCAATGCAATTCACACTATATCATTTTACAAGCATTGTGAGGTAAAGTTCCTTGTTTTGTCATGGGGATGCTAATGTCTGTGTTTTTGTACAGGAGTCGGCTGAATGTCTATCCTTCTAAGACACTTCCGGAGCCAGATTTTGACAAACCTTTTTATGTACAGCGGGACTAATTTTTGCTAGTTAAAGTGGATGGCAATGCTCTGCTTGTCGACTGTGATCGGTTGGCACTCAATACCCTTGGGGAGTATTGCATTTTGTAGCATGTAACGGCGGTACGTTCCATGGACCAAACTCCGCTGTGATTTTCTGGTCAAGAACACTTGGGTTGTGGATGTCTGCAATGGCATTGTGCATAGAATGGCTGTTAAACATGTCTAGCTTCCTCCATCGCACAACGCGGGCTGTTGTCATTTGCATATAGCATGTGACGAACTGATTATGTATTTTGCTAAGACGATTGGACGGCCGGCGGCGCTTGATCCTGTGTTCTTGTATGCTGCTGCTAGGAGAACGAACAAGAGTTCTCTAGTTTATATGGATCGACCATGCCGAGAGATTCTCCTTGCGCTCGGAGCAATGTCGGTTTAAGCCCGCACTAGCCGATTATAGGTTGGAGATATATGAACTTCCGTCTGTTCATCGGACTATGATTATGTCGCTCGCTAACAAGACATGCAATTCGAAATAGTTGTGGAACAAAACTTTTGGGCCGAGGAAATATCACTTCTCATTTTCTAATCTTGTTTTTCAAAATTTATTTTAGGATTTTCGCTCTACTTTTAAGTCATAAACCTTTGATTCTTTTTTTGGTTACAAGATGAGGCCAAAGCCTATGGAAAAACTAAAGTAGACTAAAGTAGACGAGAAATAACACTACAATTTTACAAATGTACGATTATCAGTTAGTATATACATAATCATAGGATGAGAAAAGATATTAACAATGAGCATTTCACTTTAAATTTATTAAATGTGCTTTTCTTATCATCCTTTCAAAAATTTTGAAATTTATTCGATGCGAATCATGGGATTGAAAACTAGTTAACAAGTTGGGATTCAAGTCATTAAAAAACTATTTCAATTGTCTCGACTTTCTACCGTTGTGATCTTGAAGTTTTAATCGGGAGCGTAATTTTTTCCCAAAATTCAAAAGATCTGAATTATTCCTCATATTCTTTCATCTTATATATCAATTTTGCAAGAATTCTTTTTGTAATTGTCAAGAGGGTGGTAGGTGTTGCCAATCTGATTTGTTTTTTTGGTCGAAAAGGAATACTTAGCATTTATCGAACGACCGGAACATAATAAATCCCAAAAAACTTGAAGGGGATAAAAGATCCAATTGCTAGGTAGGCTTGTATTTCTTTGGGCCTTGCCCACCCAATCTGCAAATTTGTTTGCCTCCCTACTGCAATGAGCCACATTAATATTTGAAAAGCTGGCTAACAGATCTCGCCCTTTGCTAATAAGAACGTCCACTTCCCAGTTCGACTGATCTAAGTGATAAGGGCGCTATTGCCAATCTGATTTGAATAACCATAAAATATGGAAAGTAGTTCTATTCCTTATATTGATAGGTGTTGGTTATTTATTCAAGTAAGAGTTCGTAACTCACTCAAATATAGATGGATATACTTAAATAGATACTGAGATTTAAAATAAGAATTGATAACTTACTCAGTTGACGATCGTTAGGAGTAGGTAATTTACTCCGACATAAGTTTGTAGAGTTCGAAACTAAATTTTGGTCGTTTAATATGATTTAGTAACTTATTCAAATATAAGTGCACAGCTAAATATTGAATATGAGCTGGTAACTTTACTCAAATAATAGTCGGCACTTTAATAGGAATTGATAACTTACTCGAATAAGGGTGAGCTCCGACAAGAGTTAATACTTCAATAGGAGTTGATAATTTTCCTAAAATAAAAAGTGGTTATTTTAATAAGAGCCGATAAGTTACTCAAATGAAAATCGATAATAGCACTTTAGTACTCCATAACAACCGATTCTTGGGATGAAGGCTTGAGAAGTCGACAATTTACCCAGCTTGAAGCAAGACAAGTCATATTGAACATGCTTAGAGCAGCAGTCCAACGTACGGATCATGAATGCTTTTTAATATTGTCATGTTCATTACAATGTTGTCTCATGGGTTCTCAATCCATTCAAGAGTAGTTTAGGTCTGTTCATTCCAATTACAGCCCAAAATTTTCAACTTGAATGCCCTAAACACCATACCAGTAAAATTTACAAAGATGGTGCTTAAATCAGAAAGTCTTCGCTATATATTGCTCATTTTTGAGTTGACTGTTCTGCATTATATACATTTACACACAGCATGCATCATACGACCAGTCCCCGTATACATTAATGTTAAATACTTCAAGACAGGCGACTGCGTGCGGTTTACAAAGTATCGCTACAAACATTTGACTGCCGTCGGAATTTCGCGTCAAGCTTGGAAGGCAGCAGTTCCATTCCTTTCCAGCTCCCGCTGTCTCGCTCTCTCCATCTTCCTCTTACGCCATTCCTCCAGAGCTATCATATAGACATCATATATTGGCGAAATGTTCTAGTCAGAGACGTTGATTTATGATAACAGAATATCATAGAAACCCTCAAAGATGTCGATATTCTATACCAGGAAAAGAAACTGATGGTTTCTGGAATTAACTAGATAGATTGGTATTGTTTTAAGGATTTAGATGCTCGCAAGGTGGAGGTAGAGAATTATGAAAGCAATTTCATAGGACTTTACAGAAAGCACATGCACATTCAACAAAACAGAATTAGACTGTATGCTGCATGACTACTATGGACCAGGGGCAGCAATATGTAGCAGGAAATCCGAAGTGAATATAATCACGCCGGGCTTGGGATTGCAAGAATAAATAACTATGATCCCCCTGTAACCAACATGACCCACGAGGTTCAAAATGCACTTATGTCCCATTCAATCTCTTTCAAGAAGTTTCTGCTCAAGAAATGACCAATTATAAGATGCATGTACTTGTACAATTTGCCCCCCTCAAAATCACAACATATGTGGTTAATTTACATTTGTTGATGGATGATGTAGATCTTCAATTTTAAGCGAGAGATTAGTAGCTCACAGTTTAAGATTAGATATTTTAGAAAATAAAGGACAAATACAACAAAATATGTTAAAAATAATAAGATCAACTGAGTTAATCACCATCAGATCAACTGGTATGCATGATAGAGAGCATTATGAGACCAGCGCACACAAGGAAAAAATTTGATGCCAGCAAAAAATTGTAAACTTAATGGCAAACAAAAAGAACAATGGTAAACTTAAACTATATCACCGATTCCAACACATTGGGCGCATGCATGTACGAGAGAGAGAGAGAGAGAGAGAGAGAGAGAGAGAGAGAGAGAGAGATTCATCTACCTTTCACACTGGCAGCATCATTATATGAACGGAAATCCTTTAACCGTTTGGAAAGATCAAGAGCAGCAGTCTGCCTTGGCTGGACCGTTTCAGGTTCAGTATAAGCTTCTTGCTGAATTTCTTTCACCTGAAAATGGAAACAGATGAATCTCAAACAAGGACCATTCAGTCAACTCGGAAAAACAATATGTATGCTTAACTACAATTCATTCAATTGCACAAACTGAAAATTCCGAAGTCAACTGACTGACAGCTCACATGTTTAAAGATGATCTCTAATCTGATTGCACTACAGAATAGAATGAACCATAAACTTCGGATAGGACTAGTAAAATTTAGCATTTTAATAATGAACATTACGTAGGAGAAAAGTACAGTTAGGGGGAAAAATCTTACTCTTTTTATCAATTCCAACGGCTGCATAGAAAGACGAATTTCTTCACATTCCTTTATATACCGGAGCATGGCTGTAAATCAGAGTATTAAATAATCAGCAGAAAAGCCACATCAAACTGATGAGTGTTCCACAAAAGGAAAAAAAAAAACAGAAAAAGAGTGCCAAAACCAACATATATTGACAATCTGTTGTTCATGGTCCTGAATGTCGTGCTGAAAAAGAGATACATGCTAGTATAAGAAAACCGTTCCATGGATTTGTAATATTTCATGCCATTTACACAACTACAGTTCCATTTTACAACCACCAAATGATTGCGGATTATTTGCTAATTGCCCTTGCAACATCTAGAAAATCTAGTGATATTGAATTATAGACCATGGCTGCACAGATTGAGCGAAGCATGCCCTCCACAGGAAGTTTACACTCCACTGCCTAGAAAATCAGATAAAAAAAATTGGAAAGAATCAAAGCACTAGCCAGCAGTTTGCTTAGGGAAAGAGGATCTTCACGATGTAAGAGATCGAAAGACGGTAAATTAAACTGTACACAACAGTCTTGAGACAGCAAACATTGAAAGATCTTTCTCAAACTGAAAAGAAAATCCTTTTTAAATAAGCATCAACATTCAATACAGAGAAATCTACATGTAAATTCTGCTTGACATATAAAAAAATACATGCTGTGCATTCGAGACCAAAGCTACTGCTACTTCGATCTTTTCTTGTATCTGGGTCTACAGATTAAAGTAAAAATGCAGGAGCTGTGAGCAAAGCGATGGGAAAATTCGGCCATTGCATCTTTTTTGCGCCCACAGAGTAAGAGCCCCTGTATAAGGGCTTTGGGCTAAACGTGCCTTTTGTCCAAGACAAGCACAAGAAAGAGATTCAAAGATCCCAGAAAAATTTCAGTGCACACTGAGCTCCTACTGAGTGCTATGAACATATAAATCAAAACCCACATGCAATAGCACATCTTTTGCAAGAGCGACGAGGTACAGACCGTCAATTATCACACAAAACCTTGTCAAAACAAAGTCTTGAACCTGGGCATATAATCATTACAAGTCCCCCCACAATCCAGACCATACAGAGGTACGTACAAAAAGGGCAACCGATATAGAACAAGAGGCATAATCTTAATCGCCCCCTCAAACAACAAACGAAGACCCAAGCTTACACTGATCAAATGGAGTCCCTTCGTCACAGCAATTCAAAGCAAGACATACAATCGAGCAGAGAGAGAGAGAGAGAGAGAGAGAGAGAGAGAGACAGAGAGAGAGAGAGAGAGTGAGGGATAGGGACCAGAATTAGATCGAGCCGATCGCGAGGAGGCAGTGAAGGAGGTGAAGAAGCCCCGGAGCAAGAAGAGAGCGGCGACGACGTTGAGGAAGCAGACGAACAGGGTGGCGTTCCTGAAGGAGAATCTCATCCTCCACGATTGCTGCATCTCCATATCACGCCGTCCCCTCCCTCCCTCTTAGTAACCCATCAACGGCGCGACGACGAGGGTCCAAGAATCGCGCAAATCACGCCTCGGAACGGACGTCAAACCTTGGAATTGCCCTCTGGCGTTTCGCGGAAGGAAGTGGCGCGGTGGAGGAGGAGGAAGAAGAGGAGAGACCACTTGGAAAGAGACGAGGCAGGGGTCAAAAAGTCAAGACAAGAGGACGAGACCATGGGCCTTTTTCATTCGAGCCATCATATCAAGTGCACGCCTATTGCGCATACGAGCCTGGATCCATTTGGTAATGTTGCTATGTATGAATTGTTAGCATTGCTTTATAGAGAGAGAGAGAGAGAGAGAGAGAGAAGGGTCCGGTGTACTTAATTGTTTGCACGAGCAGATATCATCGTCGCCGCCGGTCCTGACTCTTTCGCTGCTGCATCCAGTCGGAGATTTCAACGGCAGGACCGACGTAAATTTCTACCGGTGTCGGTTGAATAAGGGCTGATAGCGTAGATGGATCCCGAACCTTGGTTTAATATGCAATGTCACCCCCTGAACTTTTAATTTGTTCGAAGTGATCCTTGAATTATTGGTAAATGCTTAATGTAGCTCTTGAACTATATGACAATATTTAAAATTTCAGGGATCACGTTAAACATCGGACCAAAGTTCAAGAACCACATTTAACAAATTAAAAGTCCAAGGATCATATTGCATATTGGACTATAGTTTTAGGGATAATATTGAACAAATAAAAAGTTTAGAGAAACATTGCACATTTTGGCCAAAGTTCACGGGTCATATATGTCATTTTTCCATAGAATAAAAGCGACTACGTACAACAATACACAATACACAGGCAAGTGTTGCGAGCACAATGTATTTCAGAAACCCGACTCCCAAAAATGTGCAAAACTACCAAAGATTGGAACAGGCTAGCTTTGGTATTTCGGCAGCGAGGGCGAAAAACATTGGAACTGTTATATTCATTGGGCGAATGTTAAACATCATTTTTGTTAAAGTAACTTTGAAAAGTACGTAGTATTACGTTAAAAATTTAATTATGTTGTTGTTGTGAGAATCGTATTACAAACCAGTAGAATTTGTAGTTTTTTTTATTTTTATAAATATCACGTATAACAATTGAATATTATTACACCTCGTGCTATCTAATGATAAACTAAAAGAATATCATATTTGTTTACATGGACATGAAGTGAGGTAGTTATATTTCCGAAATCTGGAATAAATGTTATAATTGACAGGTCAAACATATATTTGACTCACAAAGCTGTATAAAATGAGTGAAAAAAGGAATTTTTTTCCTACATACAATACGAAATGTGTATTATACATGTACAATCCGTCTTACTCCAAAATAATGAATATTTTATCTTAAGTTCAACAGACGTGTGGGAGACAAAAGTTTTATTGAAAACCAGAGTCTTAATCTAATTAAGTACCATGGAGCCTTATGGGAAGTTGACATATGGTCCATTAGATAGTTGCCAACTCACCTCACTTTGCGATTATTTGTTATTTCTTTTTGCCTTTCCATTTCTGAAAAATAACTTACTGTCAATATCATATTAGAAAGGTATTTAGAATGCTCCTAAGCGATAGTGTTTTCTCGTACGTGCCATAATGATAGTTAAGGTTTTTGATCTTCACAAACAAAAGCAAAGATACAAGCCATTCTTCAGTCGGAACTATGTGTGTATTCAAATGATAAGTATGGAATGCACAATCTTTTCCCAATCTACACCAGTTTCTGTTTGGCACCTCTCTACCATAACAGGACACACAACGATTCTCAATTGCTTCAAGCAGGTGAGGAGGTGCATCCCATCAGGCAAATACGTTGAATCTAGGCAGCCAATAATATGAATTACTTGGAGCAGAGAGAAGAAATTGCCAATCCATTCCCCAAACTCTTTAGATTCTCGTAGCGTGCAACCACAAGAACATGTAGAGTGCTGACATATTGAATTCCTTCAGGTAATGCCACTAGCTTTAGAAGTTTTAAAAGAAAAAGTGTCAAAAAAGTCCTAAACCTTTTGCATTGATGCCAATTTAGTCCTAAACCTTTTTTTGGTGCCAATTCAGTCCTAAACCTTTTGTATTAGTGCTAATTGAGTTCTAAACCTTTTTTTGGTGCCAATTCAATCCTAAATCTTTTGTATTTATGCCAATTCAGTCCTAAACCTTTTGCATTGGTGTCAATTGAATCCTAAACCTTTTTTTGGTGTCAATTCAGTCATAAACCTTTTACATTGGTGCCAATTCAGTCCTAAATCTTTTGTATTTGTGTCAATTAAGTCCTTCTAGTTAATTTAGCTTAAAAAGTTTTAGAATTGAATTGGCACAAATGCAAAATGTTTAGGACTGAAATGGTACAAATACAAAAGGTTTAGGACTCAATTGGCACCAAAAAAAGGTTTAGGACTCAATTGACACAAATGCAAAAGGTATAGGACTGAATTGGCACAAAAAAAAGGTTTAGGACTAAATTGGCATAAATGTAAAAAGTTTTAGGATTAAATTGGCACAAATGCAAAAAGTTTAGGATTTTTTTGACACTTTTGCCTAGTTTTAAGATAGTAAGATGCAGAGTTTTGCAAGGGATCACCACTAGGTGCCGTGCTCCTCATTGTGGCTCGACAAATTGAGTTATTTACACGCAAAAATCTCAAGGTATTGGAGCAAGGACAGGTACCGCATGCCACAAGAGAGACTCCTTGGGTTGTCGCAACCGCCGATACCCATGTTTTCAAGATTACTATATAATGGAAGTAAAGTCTTGAGAATCGACTGCTTCATCTCCAATAAATTAAGAAGCCCCAGTACCTTCAATTTGATGAGAGGGATTAATGTGGATACTGCTCTACTTCTGATGGACAATTTGGAACGGCCATCACTTCTTGTTCATACAACTTTGTGCTAACTCCATAAAAGATCAAGTTTTCTATACAACAACTTCGTGCTTTTGATTATGAAGTTTTGTGAGGGATCGCCAGTAGGCGCCGTGCTCGTCATCGTGGCTTGACAAATTGAGTTCTTTACAAGCAAAAATCTTGAGGTATTGAAGCAAGGACAGGTACTGCATGCCACGAGAGACACTCCTTAGGTTGTCGTAGCTGCCAATGCCCATGTTTTCAAGATTACAATAGAATGGAGGTAAAGTCTTGAGAATCGCGTGCTCCATCTCCAATAGATTAAGAAGCCCTAGTTCCTTTAATTTAGAGGGAGGGATTAATATGGATACCAGTGCTGTTTCCAATGGACAATTTGGAATGGCCATCACTTGTTGGTCCAACAACTTCGTGCTAAATCCATTTAAGATCAAGTCTTCTATCCAAGGGAAAAGTGACATAGAATTCAGGAGAGGACAATCCTCTGAATGCACAATTGGAAATGATGATTATGAACCATACCGTGGATGATTGTGATCTGCTCCCACTAGTTGCCTTCTTCCCCACCATTCTTTTAGGTTGCGACAATTGAAGAGGGATAGTGTCTCCGCATATGAGAAGGGGTATTCAATATTAGATTGCTTCAGGTCACTAGTCTTTTGAATGAACTCCAACTCATCCAAGTTTGCAAGAATCAACTTCCTTAGGAAAGGGATTTCACTCGGGGGTGGCAGGTACGTCCTTCCTCTGCATGCATTGAGTTCGAGCCCAACACTTAACAATGCCTAAACTTGAAAAAAATATCATGATATTCATTTGGAGATGGGTTCTATAAAGATGTTTTGCTCTTCAAAGAGAAAAATGTTCGAAGATTGGTATTTTCAAGCGGAGAGGTCACTTCCTGTAGCGAGGATTATTGTGAAGTAAATGATGCGTGTTGAATTCCTCCTTCGATATTGTAACAAGTGGGCTTAGTTAAGAAAAGGAAGTTAGGCCCAAGTGCAAGTCTAAGCCCAAAGCCCTCAGCCCTCAGCCCACCCATCGTCGGCCCACAGTCAAGCTTCTTTCTTCTTCATTGTGTAGAGTTGATCGTGAAAAAGAAGAGAAGAAAGGGTTTCGTCACATGCAAGCACTGAGCGTCTCGATGAGTTGGAGGGGCAATGGTTTCGTTACATGCAAGCACTATGCATCTCGAAGAGTTGGATTCCCTCCTTTTTCTAAAGCCCGGTAAGTGTTCACACCCTTTATTCATCTAATCAGAGAAATTTTGCAAACCAAGCCCCATTTTCGGATCCTTGTGAATTCTAAGTTGGTGGGTTAAATCTAGGAGTTTATTAAGCTGAAAAATTATGAGGGATTAATAGTTTAAAATGTTGTGGAGCTGTTCCACATTGTCTTTAATTTTATATATTTTTTTCATTTCTTTTTTTATTATTCATCAGAAATGCCATAATTTTCATACGACGCTTACTTTCGTTCCAAAATTTTTCGTCGGATTACTTAAGTGTCAAATTGGAGAAAAACGATCACTTTAAGTGCCTCCAATGATAAATTTCGGCAAAAAGTCCTATGTGACTTTTTCAATAAAATCTAAATTTATACGAGGCTTTTTTTTTAATAAGAAAAACAAGTCCAACTTGGACTATGACATGGCTTTCTATACCTAAACGACGTCGTATCCTCTTTAGATTGAATCTCTCTATCAAAATAAACAAATCTCTCTCTATTATCGCTTCTTCTTCCTCACCCTTCCTTCTCTCATCTACAAGCTCTTCGGCTTTGGCGTTGACCTCTCTTCCGCTCCCTACCATCAACACCGTCCTCGACTCCAATGACCTCAACCTCGCCTCCTGCAAGCACTAAGCGTCTCGATGAGTTGGAGGGGCAAGGGTTTCGTTACATGCAAGCACTAAGTGTCTCGACGAGTTGGATTCCCTCCGTTTGTGCCTTGACGAGTTGGATTCCCTCCGTTTTGCAAAGCCTAGTAAGTGTTCACACCCTTCATTCATCTAATCAGAGAAATTCTTCAAACTAAGCCCCATTTTCGGATCCTTGCGAATTCTAAGTTGGTGGGTTAAATCTAGGAGTTGTTAAGCTGAAAAATTATAGGAGATTAATAGTTTAAAGTGTCGTGGAGCTATTCCAAATTGACTTTAATTTTTTTTAATTTTTTTCTTTTCTTTTTTTATTGTCCATAAGAAGTGCTTTAATTTTTATATGACGCTTATTTTGATTCTAAAATTTTCGTCGAATTACTTAAATGCCAAATCGGAGAAAAATGATCACTTTAAGTGCCTCCAATGACAAATTCTGGCAAAAAGTTTTACGTGACTTTTTTACTAAAATCTTAATTCATACGTGGCTTCTTTTTATTAAAAAAACAAGTCCAACTTGGACTATGACACGGCCTTTCTATACCTAAACAAGGCCGTATCCTCTTTAGATTGAATCTCTCTCTTAAAATAAACAAATCTCTCTCTATTATCACTTCTTCTTCCTCGCCATTCCTTCCCTCATCTGCAAGCTCTTCGGCTTTGGTGTTGACCTCGCTTCCTCTCCCTACCATCGACACCATTCTCGGCTCCAAAGACCCCGACCTCGCCTCTTGGGTTTTTAGCCTCTTCGCCACTAATGTTGCCCTCATGAGATCGATTTTTGCTGTCGATCGTCTCGGCCTCATGAAGTTCGTGCTCCCGAATGAGCGGCTGTTCGAGCAGGCTCACTTCTTGCTCAACAACACCAAGGATGGCCGCGTGTTGGCTGAATGCTCTCTGTAGTCAAACCAAATTGCCTTCCGAATTAGAGTTAGAAGAATTTGGGGAAATTGCTTGATTTGTTCAAATTAAGGTTTATATTTGGGAAAATAGTGTCTAACGATGTCGGATAGGGCTATTAATAGTGATTTGGAGCATAGGTTGAGCCATGTCGGCCAAAAAAATTGAAAAATATTATTATGTTGGATTTCCAGCGTCCCAAATTGGTAATGGCAGTTAAATGATCTATCATTTTAAAAAGTGGCACTTAAAGTGATCTAACAAAAAGTTTTGATACCAGAGTGAGCATCGTATCAAAGTTATAACACTTATAATATCCTTTACCCCAACTATTGATGATGTGGAAATAGCTCCACTCTATATCAATCTTGCAACTTTTTTTATCCTTCTTTCTCCTTCAAACCTCCTTCTCTATTCCCACGCCATTGCCCTCCTCTGCCGTCTTTGCCTTGTCGTCATAGCCAACTTTTATGTCGGTTGTACGACACCACCACTTGTGTCAACCATCTCTCTCTCTCTACTCCTTTGATAAGGTTGATCTCAAATTTGAGGTCTCGATATGAACTGATCTCCTCGACCTGTCAAACGGGTGAGTTGGGTTGGGTTTGGATCGGGTCATAAATGGTCTGATCTAAATTGACCCATTAACCCATTTATGACCCATTTATTCGTAATGTAAGTTTCTCGACCTATACTTGACCTATTTTGCTGAAACACTTCCATATTTAACCAAATCTAAGAAAACTTATTTCTTATGCTCCGTTTGTTTTGCGGAAAATATTTTTCAGGAAATCATTTTCCAAGAAATGATAATAATTTTCGGTGTTTGGCTGGAACTTGAAAATGAATTAGAAAATATTTTCTGCCGTTTGGTATAGAAAATTTGATTTGATTTTTCTCTAAGCACTCCTTTTAATAAATTTTTTTAAAAAAAAAAATCAAAATTTTAAGCATTTTTATTTTTATTTTTATTTCTATTTTCTTTCTTTTTGTTTTCCCTTCTTCTTCGGTTGGTCTTCGACCATGGTGATGGCCGGTGATCGGCGATAGGTGAGCTCAAGCCTCGCCATAGGCCCATGAGGTTCAAGTTCGCTCGATTTTGGCGAGCCGAGCCTCGCTAGCCTTGGGCAAGGCTCCACCTCGCCAGATTCGGTGAGGTCGAGCTCACTTGAGGCTGGTGAGCTTGAGTCTTGCTAGCGACAGACGTTGACAGCCTTGCCGGTTGCCGGCCGTCACTGTGGCTAGCTACCGGCTGAGGAAGAAGGAAAAAGAACAAGAAAGAAAAGAAAAAAAAGGGAAAAAAAAGAAAACAAAAGGAAAAAGAAAAAAAAGGAAAAGAAAAAGATTTCTAATTTCTATTTTTTTTAAAAAATTTGTAAGGGTGAAGAGGGGGAGAGAGTGTGTGTGAGCCTAGTGGGTTGGAAATAATTTTTAAACTCGACCCATTTAGACCCATTTATTTCAGGTTTTAAATTTTAAAACCCATTTAAGGTAGGTTCTATAAATTGAAGTGACCCATATTGTAACACCTGGGTTTACACTGTATAATATTGTCTGCTTTGGGCCCACTTACCCTCATGGCTTTAAAACGCGTTACACAGATATAGAACCCCAAGCCTTATAAGTTAGCCCGGAACTTCCCCCTAGGCGATGTGGGACAAGAGAGGTATCCCACTTCCCTGCGCACGTCCAGGGTAGTGGCGCGGCCGCACCGCCATCCCTCCTCCCTGCGCTCTTCCGCTTGGCTTGGGACGTCACGCTCTCCACCCCTTACGGGCATAGCGCCCTCGCTGTGGGCTCACATGTGGTCAAGAGTTGGCTTTGATACCACCTGTAACACCCCGGGTTTACACCGTGTAATATTGTTTACTTTAGGCCTATTGACTCTCACGGCTTTAAAACGTGTTACACAGATATAGAACCCCAAGCCTTATAAGTTAGCCTGAAACTTTCCTCCTAGGCGATGTGAGACAAGAGAGGTATCCCACTTTCCTACACAAGTTCGGGGTAGTGACGTTGTAACAGACTGAATTTTCGATCATTTTTCTGGGATTTAAGGAATGAAATTGACCAATGCACTATAGTGAGATCTCATCCGGGACCTGCGCATTCTCGGGATGCTAATCTTAGGGGTAAGGCCATTACGGGATTGAGTTCGCACGATCAAAGAACTCGACCTTGGTTCGACTTTCGACCATGAGAATTGACGAGGGAATGTTTTGGGCCAACAGAGAGCGATCTATTTGATTGATCGTGTCCAAAGGGAACTAATTACAGACCCTCGCAATTACATGACAATCGAGATCGTCCTGGGTAGAGTAAACTTAAGCGTGATTTGACTTAGTGTCGGTCACGGGTCGAGAGCGCGCAATCCCAATGAGCCACCCGTTAGCCAGAGATAAGCTAAAGTCGCGATTGTTCAATTTTAGTCATTTATTGGAATTCGGGCCCGGGAATCGAGAATTTTGAAAGTGACAATTTTGATCAGTCGATGACATTTTTGGCTTGGCCAACCTTGGGGCCACCCATTTCTGCAAAAAAATGGATTTTGGTTCGGGACCGGAAAAATTACGATTTTGCCCCTCTAGACACCAATGTTGATTTTGAGGCCGTATGAGATTATTTTTCCAGGCCGATGTCATTTTGGGGTGGCCACGCACATTTAGAGTTGTTACAGTCAAAAATTGGAATTTTGGCTCGGAAGTGAAAATAATATTATTTTATTCCTCAGGACTTTGCAGTTGATTTTCGAGGGCTTAAGAAGCTATTTTCATGATTCCGACGCCATATTATGTTAGCCACACATATTTGGGGTTGGTACGGGCGAAAAATAGAATTTCGACCCGGGACCGGAAAATTGACTATTTTGCCCCTGGGCTATTTTTGGGTTTCGAATTTTGGAAAATTTTTGGGATTATTAATAATGGATTTTCAGCTCAATTATTGGACCTTGGACGCTTTTGCCCATCAATTATTTGGTTGGAATTATTATGGACCGTTAGATTAGGGGCATTTTGGTCATAACCGTTGGATCGGCGACACGTGGCGCCCTCTAAGCCCCTATATTTGACCGGTCTGATCTCGTTCTCTCTCCTCCCTTATTCGGCCAGAAACCCCCCACGATCAGCCCCTCCTCCTCCTCCTCCTCCTCCTCCGTTCCCTCTCTCCCTCACCGGCTCTCTCTCTCTCGGCCAAGGACGCCGGAGCTCGCCGGACTGCCGTCGTGACGTCGCTGTCCGCCGGCCGCCGTCGCTGCTGTTGTCTCGTCCAGCCACCACCCACCAGCAGCACCGCCCCATCTCGCCTCTCTCTCTCTCTCTCTCTCTCTCTCTCTCTCTCTCTTTTTCCCCGTTCGGCATAAAGAACCGCTGTGTACCGCCGCTTGGAGGCCGACCGCCGCCGCGCCGGAGCTCAAACGACCGAGCCGCTGCCACATTGACCCTCCAGCTGCCCGTACGTCGCCGTACGTAGCCGTCCGTACGATGTCCATACGGCCGTATGTACGTCCGACGTCCGTACGTCGCCGACGACGCCGCTACCGCTGCTGCTTCTGTTCCGACCCCTTGCCCAGCCGGTTGCCCTATTTTTATTAGGTAAGTGTCTCCCCCAAAAACTACCTAGGACTTCGGGTATTTTTAGGCTCATTTAGGACTTGGTTTAGGCAATTATGTGGCTGTTTTGGGGCTGAGGTTAGGGCTAAGTATTTGGTCGTTACGGATTGATTAGGCGAAGAAATTTGCGAGATTTAGGAGGCTCGATGATGGTTGTGATGTGTGGAGCGATCGTGATTAATTTGTGTAATTGATTGGAATGGTTATGGCTAAATTGGGCTTAATTAATTGATTGTGTAGTGAGTGATTGTGGGCTGTTTTGAAAGTGCTGTGGGCTGAGTATGGATTGGCCATATGCTGTGGGTGAGTGGTCGTGTGGCGCGGTTGTGTGCCGTGAGCATGTGGCCGTGAGGTGTGATGGTGTGGTAGTGCGATTGCGCAATGTGCTCGCGTGCCGATCATGGGTGTTCGTGTGGTGTTCGTGTGATGAGATTGTGTAAATGTGAAATGTGTGTGAAGTGTGTATGTTTGGCAGTATGTTTACATGGTGGCGGCGTGGTACGTGTGGAGAGTGTGGAACGAAGGTTCGGGTGTGCAGGATTGGTTGGAAAGGATTCGTCCTGAGGCGTGTACGTTTACGCGGGACGATGCAGTCCTGGACGAGGTGACGAATCCCGGTCCGACGGGGTGACGATGCCTGACGTGGTCAGAAGACCGTTGGCCTGATGCGTTTTACGCGGGCGCAGTAGAAGGAAAGTGTGTGTAGGATCCTGTCCTGAGGCGTGTACGTTTACGCGAGACGATGCCGTCCCTGACGAGGTGACGATGCCCGGCCCGACAGGGTGATGATGCCTGACGTGGTCAGAAGACCGTTGGCCTGATGCGTTTTACGCGGGCGCGGTAGAAGGAAAGTGTGTGTAGGATCTCGTCCTGAGGCGTGTACGTTTACGTGGGACGATGCCGTCCCTGATGAGGTGACGATGCCCAATCCGACGGGGCGTCGATGCCTGACGAAGTCAGAAGACCGTTGGCCTGATGCGTTTTACGCGGGCGCGGTAGTGGTGGAAGAGTTGAGAATGAGCAAGAATTGGCTTTAGGTGCGAGGTTTGAGAAAGTGACGCATGGTGTGAGTTAGTGTGCGAGTGTGTTTGTATCGCGTGATGTGATGCTTAATTATGGGATAGAAACTGCTAGGCACGATATGGGACGTGCCCAAGTGGTTTCTGTCTTATAATTAAGGCACGCGCGCGTCTGTGATGTATTACTGTGAGGTGCTGGCTGTATTATGGTCTAACGTGTAGGAACGTGCATGATGGGTTCCAGGTAGGTTCGTGTGTGATTGTTAGATTGATTGATCATTGTGTGAGATGCATGTTCTGTCTGGCGGTACGTGAGTGCCTACGTAGGGGTTGGGGTTGTACACTTATTGAGATTCGTCTCATAGTTATATAATCCACAATTTCAGACCTCCAGCCGTAAATCCGGGAAGTTCGCCTCCTCTTTTTGGAAGTCCGGGGAGCTGCCTTTGGTGCCTAGTGGAGCTGCAGGTAAGTTTTCGGAGATTCAAGCCCGAAGGATTTGGAGCAGAGTGCTAGAAGGCGGTCCTTACGTTGTCCCTAGGCCATTTTAGGGGTTGTGTAAGTTGGGTTGACCTATAGTGAAGTTAGGTTAACCAGATCCCTGATCTTTTGTTTTATTGGTGGCTGTGGATGCTTAAGTGTTAATTACGTTTGTAATACAATATTCGTGTATTTGGTGTTGGATGATTATGCTGTTGTTGTCGTTTGATTGTTCTGATGTTCTACCCCGTTGTCGTCATCTTTTTGTTCGGGGTTTTTAATATCCGTTTCCGCATGTGGCTCTGATGTTTGGATTGGGTCAGCGACGTTCCTGGGATGTCGCATCATATTTCGATTGGAGTGGGATGTCGCGAGCTCGATGGGGTTCGGGGCGTGACAGACGTGGACGCACCGCCATCCCTCTTTCCTGCGCTCCGCCGGTTGGCTTGGGCCATCACACATATATGACCTGTTTATTTTTTAAATGGGTTATATATGGGTTTAAGACCCATTTTGATCGGTCTACGATCTACAATCTATCTCGCTAGACTATATAATTAGGAATCGGAATGAAACCTATCTTTTATCACATTTGACTATGTTTCATAGAAAAATTGAATTGAGAATTACATGAAGTAGATTATTTAAGCATATTTTCAGATAAATTTGCTAGCGTAAAACTTTCATTTTTTTCTTTGTTTGATAAACTTGTCATCTCTATGTATAATCTACCTTATTTTTAAGACAATTAGGGATTAGATTGAAAAATTATTAGGTTAAGTCCATCAACAAAATACAACAGCAATCCCAATCAAAGTAACTTGAAAAGACCATACATACACGACCCATGTGAACTAATAAAAACACATGAGAATAAAACATTATAATAGTGGATGATCAGTGAAGATGATTGATGGGAATGAAGAACTTCAGAAAATATCACAAAAGTTAATGTGAAGAATTGCAAAAGACAAGAAGAAGAAGAGGAGTGTAGCCATAATGTCCTTGCTACTACTGCAAGAGAAGTAAAAAAAAAAAAAAATAAAAAAAATATATATATATATATATATATATATATATACACACACACACACACACATATAAGTTGCAAAGATAATAAAAAAGAAGCCAAGTCACCGCAAGAAAGAAGGTGGAATACTTGATGTGATTTTCTTCAAAAGCATGATGCAAATGACAGAGGACTTGGTTAAGAGAGAAAAGAGCTGATCTTCTGACCGGGCTCGTTTTGCGCGTCACATGTTGGTCATTCCCGCATATTGACAGGGGAATACAGATCCCGGAAAGGATGGCATTTCATTGCCGTTCCCTGGTAATATGTGCTGCCACATAACCGGCTCGATCGTAATTAATGACTCATTCTCGTTCCCTTCCTAGACTTCCCTTACCAAGCAAGGTCTAACGTCGCCTCTGGTTGCGCGGAGAGAGAGAGAGAGAGAGAGAGAGAGAGAGAGAGAGAGAGAGGTTAGGGGTCCTAGGATTTTGAGGTGACTAGACAAGGTCCAAGGATCTCTATCGTTTTGCAATGCGTTGTGACTTTCTATCTGGTACCTATCCTCATGGATGGATCTTCTCTATATGTAGTGTGGAGACAACGAAGCGTCATTTATGCTCCTCAAAGCCCAAAAAAAAGATATATAATAAGGGAAATGAAGAAAACACAAACAACAACCATAAAGCCTAATACTACATGCGGAGCATAATTTTGTATGTCAACGTGCGCAAACAATCATAGATCAAGACAGCCTCATATTACCTGTCACCTTCCCCTCATCTCTTCCCCCCCACCCACAAAAAAAGCACTCCTTCAATCTCGTTGTGGCAGTTTCTTGTTGCGTTATTGATGAAATTAGCAGCAGCCGACGACCACCACCATGGAAGTTGGTCCCCCGACGACGGCCCCACGGAAAGTAATGGTGGTCGCAGACCCCACCCACGAGTCTGCTGCAGCGCTCCAATACACCCTGTCACATGGCGTGGTCGAGCGTGATGAGCTGATCCTCCTCCATGTCGAAAACCCTAGTTCGTGGAGGACCACGCTCTCGACGCTCTTCAAGAGGCCGAGCTATGTGGCCACAGGGAATAGCCAAAGAGGCAGCAGTCACGGGGCATCCCTGGATCAGAATGTACGCGGCGGTGACGGTGGCGGAGCTGGGGGATCGGAGGTGGATTTTCTCGAAGAAATGAAGCATGCGTGCGAGGTGGTGCAGCCGAACATTCGGGTGCGCACAGCAAGAGTAGAATTGGAAGGTAATAAGGATAAGGCTTCAGCTATTCTCTCACAATGCACGTCACATGAGATCGACGTGCTCATCGTTGGGCAGCGCCGGAGTTTATCCACAGCAATTTTAGGGTAAGATCAGTTGTCTCTCTCTTTCGGACATGTTATTGTTAGGGTTCTTTCAAGATTGAGCAGATACCGAGACGATTTTGATGATGATAATGTGCAATATGCGTGTGCTCATACCTTCTTTACAATTTCATATTGAGTTTGGTTAAGGACATGAATTCCGATTTCTTTTAGGCTCTTGTTGCATGTTAATTAGACCTTTTCTATGGAGTCATTGACCCATTGCTCTTTCAAACCATATTTCCAAAAGCTGATGCAATGTTATCGTGAAGTATGAAGATTCTTGCATCAATATGTCCGTTTCACACATTCAGTGATTGGAAAAGCCATCCACTAGTTGTTAAAACAATATATTGTATTGTACTTTACCTCTGGAGTCTGTTGCATTATTGCAATTTATTTGAAGAAATGATCTTTACAGCTAGGGTTAAATTTATTGTGTGATTTCTGAGGTAGAAAGTGCAATGGATATTTAGTCGATCTAGTAAACGTCATGACTCAAAAAGAGTTTAATCAGGGCAAATATCGCTTTCAGATTTAAATAAGCTGTTCTTCCTCAAATTGCAATTGGAGTTTGCTGTCTGAGTAATTGATCCTGTTTTATCTATAAGATAAACAACTTAAGCTCATATACTTCTTTTACAACACGGGTTATACCCTTTACTCGAATAATCCCAACAGACGCACGCAAACTGTTTAGTCATAGATAGAAAGATAATGCTTATGTATTAAATATGTTCTATGCAAGACGTCACGACCATAATGGAACAACAATGTGGAGCTCATACGTATCCACTTTCTTCAAGCTCCTTGTTCTTTTTGTGTTTGTTTTTCACTTCATTTCTCTTGATGTGGACCCACTGGGTTAATAAATTCACATTCAGAGCTTAATTCATCTTTAAAGATTCTGGCTCATTACAAATTGCATAAATTCATCTATATGTCTGCAAAATCCCCATGCTTTGAACATTCAAATGCAAGCACAAGATACGTCGAGCTTATCGCTAAAGATGTGATTACCAGTGATGTCATTATTATGGTCCCTGCTGTTATTGCTTGTTCTGTTGCCCTTTGAAGCTCCTCTAATTCAAACAGATGTAGGAGACGCGGAGGGTCAATGATAGGCACTAGAATGACAGACATGGCAGAGTATTTGATAGAGAACAGCAAGTGCACCTGTGTTGCGGTTCAAAAGAAGGGTCAAAATGGAGGTTACCTTCTCAACACCAAGACATACAGAAACTTCTGGCTCTTGGCATGATGATGATGACCCACCTGTGCTTTTGTGTTCACAAAGTGTCTCTTGCTTCAACCAAATGATCGCATCCAAGAGCCTAAGAAACCACAATTCAAGCCTTCCAACCCAAATCTGCCTTGTTGCCCCTTGAGCTGAAAGGAAATCTTTTTTGGCATTTCAGTGGAGATCAGAAATGTTGGAGCAATCTTCAAGCAACTTCCTTGTAGTAGTGAAAACTGTGTGAAATTGTGTATTTCTCCGCCTGATTCCACCACCTCATTACTGCTGTAAATACCACAGACATGGCTGGCACCTAGGGAACCAGTCTTTTTAATAAAGAAAACCGCAGATTTTCTTTCTTTTGATCATACGCTCTCACGGAGGAGTTTGTCGCTGGAAAGAAATACTTCTAATTTTCTTCACAAGTAATAGAAAGAAAGTAATAAAAGTGACCGTGGAGTGATATCCTAGACATGGTCTTTGCTTTGAACAGAGACTAATTCCTTCGGTTCTTCCATATTAGGGATTCGGGACAAACCATGATTGCTGAGTATAGTCTGAAATTCTCTGTCACTCTACAAATAAATGTTAGTCAATTATTGAAATAGTCAATAATTTTTTTAAGTGTCGGTAATTTCACATAAAAGACGGTCAACTCGTTGGTAGGATCCTGAAATAGATGCTGGTAAACAGAATAACTGGTATTTTTAAACAAATAAACATTGGTACATGGACTTAGAAAAGAGTTGTGAGTTTATATAACATTTGGTAACTTCAACTGCGTTAATAAGCTGTTCAAATAAACATTGGTAAATTGTTGAAAACAATTGGTAATTTTGCAATAATCAAATAAAGGTTGGTAACTGATTCAAATGAAAGTTGATAAGTTTATTTAGAAGATGTGGTAATTTTGAAAAGGATTGCAATTTCTCATAAAAGTCAATAATTTAATCCCCTAGCAAGCTCCCAAACATGATGTTGGTAAACTGCACAAATAGATATTGTCAACTGACTTGAATAAGGGTGCGTTTGGTAACGCTTCTATTTCTCTATTTTTCTGTTCTTTTGTTCCCTAGAACAAAAAAAGAACAGAAATCTGTTTGGTAATGTCAGTTGATTTTTCTACTTCTCGGAATAAAAAAATGGCTAAGAAATAGATTTGGAGCAGAAATAAGAAGTAGAAAAAATCTACTTCTTTGTTTCTAGAAATAGAAATAGAAATAGAATCAAAGAAACAAAAACAGAAAGGTAAAAGGAGGAGAAACTGAGGACCGTTGTCTGTAGACCGTCTTCTTCCCTTTCAAGCTGCGGCTTCAGCTCCTCCTCCATCCTCCGTCGTCTGCAGACCTTCTCAAAGCACCGGCCACCACCCCGTCACTCGCGGCGAAGCCCCGGCCAGTCAAAAGCCGCCAGTACATCTTTCTGTTCTTGTCTTTGTTTGATAGCATGGCGATTCTATAGGGACGCCGTCGAGCGAGGGCGGCCCTCACACCCAGATCTGGGCGTGGGCAACCCTTGACGGCAGCCCTCGCCTAGATCGGCGAGGATGACCCTCGCTCGACGGCGACGACGGTGGCCCTTGCGCCCAGATCTGCAAGGTACTCGTCATGGTTCTATCTTCTGCTTCACTGATTGGATGCTCTTCTTTCCCTTCCGAGCCTCTCGCGTGTGCTTGTTTAGATGGTGCTTGGCCTTTCGAGCTAGGGTTATTGTTGGTGTGGTTTGGGTTGGAGTCGGATTCGGCTGCTCGTGGGGGTTTTTTTGTGTCGTGAAGTTGGTTTGGCGAATCCTTTTAGATGGAATACTCTTGCTTTTCTGATTGTGTGGGTTGTCTGGCTATTCGGTAATTGATCAACGTTGATGTTTTAGTTGATCTGTGGAGTGTGTGTCCGGATTCGGATGGATGGATGGATGTCGTTGCAGCTTCTTCTGTGTGAGAATAGATAAAATTTTCGGAGTTTGGTTTCGCTTGATTGTTCGGCGAATACCCATTTCCTTTGGGCATGAAACGAAGCCCGCGAGAAGCAATGCTTCAAATAATCAGGAAATATTAGGTCGACCTAACCAGCCAAAGCATTTTCTAGTTTGAGTACATAGTCAATTTTATCTGGAACTTCCGTGAGAATGATAGTTTATCTGATAAAAACTTAGGTAGTGTAACGTAGGGAAGATTTTCTATGAGCTCTATGATGATTGGCAAAGTCTCCTCCTTGTGAATTGGATGAATGTTGTCCCTGAAAACTGCGTTAGGAACTTATGGTTTACATATCTTGGATGACACCACCTTCCATTTTACCTCCAACATTGCCCGGAGTTATGATCCTTTTAGAATGGTTGCCACCACACGTCTTCTGGAATACTCCATATCTGACCTGTCATTAACTCATGTCAAGATTACGTGGGGACTCCATCACCCATATCAAACCATCATAGGGAAATTTGCAGAGAGTCGAGTTCTGTGGAAGTCAGTGAAATGCGTCTTGTGGTTTCCTGATTTTGAAGTTTGTGGACATAAAAAATTTTTTGAGGGACAGATAAGTTTCATGAAGAATTTCTTCGAGTAATATCTGGCAATTCGGCTACTTGCTGACACTTTATGTGAAGTGCCGGTTGTTCTTAGCATGAATAACCTTAGGTTTTCAAAACTGCAGGTAATTACCGTTTCTGAAAGATGGTAACAATTTTTTGTCATTGCTGCGTTTGCTTGCTCATGGGATCTTGTAAGGAATAGGTGATCAACTGATCAGGCTTGGTAGAGAGCTCACAATTTCCGTTCATGGCCAGTAAACTAGATTTTTATGTTTGTTCTCGAGTATATCTTTACACTCTGACGAATCGCATATTAAATCCTTCTCAAAATCTTGGAGTTCTGAAATCTTGTGTCATCATTTGCATCTAATGCTGCAGGATCTTTCTTAAGGCTCTCTTGTGTTCTTGCAGCACTCAATTTGCAGAAGCTACCCCCAGGAGCAATCTATTGTTTGATTGGTTTCAATTTTATGAAGGCGTGGATCCTCATATGTATCTTCCGTTGAGATGAACATGCTTAAGAAAAATATTGCAAATAAAATGGTAAGGGATCACAATATGCCTTAGATTCCATGACTTTGTGTTTATGACTTATGCAATGTTGTTTATAAATATTTGGCAACATTTTGTTAATTAGCGGGTATTATTATCGTTGTATTTTTCAAATCCAAAGCCTATGCAGCATTTCAAACAGAGGTTTGGCAAGCTTTGAATATTTGGCAAAGCATGAGTCGATGGGATATTTTAGTATTGGGAGTATAGAGAATCTCTTTGGAGTGTTGGCATTCAACTACGCTTTTCTTGCTGCAAATGAAGACTACTCCTTCACCTGCATGTTCAACTTTATTGGGCGAAAACAAGATGTATATAATATATATAAAAGTCACAATCAAATTTAAATTGATTTTGTAAACTTAATCATTATCAGGAAATTAAGGATTCATGTCTATATAAATCAATTTTGAAAGTTACTGTGACTATTTAAGTGATTAATAAAGCGAATGGATCATATTCAAGCGCCCAATAAAATCCGCATCATCATCCATGTGTTATTATAATGTCGAAGATGGAGTTTCGAATGTTCTTTATATATATATATAGTGGCAAGGAACTCTATGAATCATAGGAAAGAGTTCATAAAGAGAAAGAAAGGTACAATCTTCTTAAGTGACAAAAATTAGTGACGTCAGCTATTGTATATTATAGCACTGTCAAGGTCAACCCGAAGAGTTCTTCACATTCGTAGAATGAGTTCTCGTTTTGTTTATTTATTGGTAATAAAAACAACTAACACATGGTTAAGATGTAAGCATTCTTTTTATATTTTGGTAATTTAATATGAGAATAAATAGTCTTTATAATAGCGGTTGTGAAGAAACTTTTGAAATAGATAAATATGGTATTCAGAATAATAAAAAGATTAAGAAAATTAATTTTATCCATGAAGAGCATGCTAAAGATATATATATATATATATATATATATATATATATATATATATATATGTGTGTGTGTGTGTGTGTGTGTGTGTGTGTGTGTGTGTGTGTGTGTGTGTGTGTGTGAGAGAGAGAGAGAGAGAGAGAGAGAGAGAGAGAGAGAGAGAGAGAGTTAAAAAGGATTAGACAAATCAATAAACAATGCTTATTGGTTTTTTTCACTTATAACTTGTACTTATAGTTAAATAAAATATATAGACTTGAATGAAAAAATTGGGAATAGAAATTTTTTTGGTTGTACCAAACGCATTTCTGTTCTTTTTCTATTCCAGGAATAGAAATTTCGTGTAGTCACCAAACGCATTTTTGTTCTTTTTCTATTCAAGAAATAGAAATTTTGTGTAGTTACCAAATGCATTATTTTACTCAGGAACTCATCCAAGAAATAGAAATAGAAAAAAATATTTCTGAAAAGAAATTGTTCCCAGAAGTAGAAACGTTACCAAACACGCCCTAAGAGTCAGTTATTTCATAACGGCAACATAAGCAAATAATTATTTGTTAATTATTGAAATGGTTAGTAATTTTGAAACACTTCAAATGAAAGTTAATAAGTGAAATAAAAAAGAGTTGGTAATTTGAAATAACATTTAGTGACTATAACACGCTGGTAAGATGTCTATAAAAATGATTGTTAAGTTATTGGAATAGTTGGTAATTTCAAAACAATGAATAAAAGTTGTTAAGTGGGTAAACTCATATAAAAATTGGTAACTTAAGTTTCACAAATAAATTTTGACAAATTATTGCACTAATTGAAAAGATTGTAATTTTGTATCACAATTAGTAAATTTAATGCATTAGAAAGACTATTGATAAATTATTGTAAAAGTTGGTACTTTTCAAACAATCAAATAAATGTTAGTCACAAAAAGTTAGTAATTTTATATAAGAGCTACTACGTTAGTACAGCTTAGTTTCGAAAATAAGCATTGTAGATTATTTGAATAGTTAATAAGAGTTAGTAATTTGGTTTAAGTATTAATTGTGACATCCGGAAATTTCTACATTAATGTATAGTATGTAGGAAATGTATGTGATAAATATCAACGGTTGAAAATTCTAGTCAGATTTTAACGTGGTTGTAGCTGAAGACCGCCATTGCATTTTCCATGTCCGTAGTTTTCAGAAAGTGATTCCCTTAGGGTTAAATTAATGAATATTTATTTTTGGGTTGATTATCTAGAGTAGTGATGAAGCATGTAACACCACATTGGTTATTAACGAAGACTGATACACTCCAAGTTTACATATCGGATGAGTGCTAGTTTGGGAATTTACCGAGTTGAGTCCCTCCTAACGTCCAGTAATTTTTGCTGAACATTTTGGTGGCTTCAAAATATTTTTCTGACTTATCGGTATTTTAAATGGATACATATTTTTTTGTTTACGTACAAATTTCCTAGATATTTTGGCAACTTATCAAGATGTCTAGTCTACTTTGGAACCATAAAGTTGAGCCATTTGTCACCTTCTAATTTGACTCATTCAATTTCAACCAAGTATTTTTAAACCAAGTAATTATTACTTTTAGCCCTTGGTTGATTGTTCCTATCCTTTTGTACTTCACGTAAGTTCTAAATATATCCCCTTGGTCTTGTAGTTTCATCTCCGAAATGCTTCAAGTCTTCAATCTCTCTCTCTCTCTCTCTCTCTCTCTCTCTCTCTCTCAACTTTCCAAATCTTTCGAGTTAAAGCAAGAGTCGCACGTTAATATTTCTAAAGCTTCTAGTTCGATATTTCAAGAGTTTACCAGGTGAATTTTTGGGCTTCCTCTTCCATTTTGTCAAACTAGCTTTGTTAAAAGATTTATAGCTAATAATCTTTGTTCTTGTTTAATTTGCTTTGAAGGTAATTAAAGTTTTGATTTTTGCTCAAGCCTTTTATTCGAGGTAAGTGAAACTCTAGAGATAAAGTTAGATTGATCTACCTGGTGCTTCTGACTTGGTTATTTGATGGTTGTTAGTTTTAGTACGATCTTTGACGTTAAGTGTGAGAAAGTTTCGATGATTTCATGTTGATTTGTCATACTTATTTGACTTGAATCGACTTCCCAAAAGACATGGCTGTATATTGGGTGAGAAAAGGGTGAAGACATAGAATTTGGACTTGAGACAGATATTCATGAAATTCTAACTAAGTGTTGCCCGACTAAATTAAATTGTTGTAAATTCATCGATTTTTATCGAGATACCAAACTCTGTTTTAAGTTGTTGATTTTCTAACTATTGTGTAAAATTTACCTTTTACCGATTCATGTTATTCCATTGATTTTGATCACCTCACTGATCTTAAATATTTTACCGATTTCTCATGCCAAACCGGTTTTTTGACCGATTTATCAATATTAACAAATTGGCTAATTATCAAGATGTCGATTTTCAAAAGGCCGTTCCCAAAGTGGTCGATTTTTGAATACCCAATTCAAGTTGTCGATTTCTAACTTGTCTTTTTCTAATGATAACACTAAGTTATCAATTTACTAGTTAAGAGTTGTCGATTAATCTTGTGAATCAATTCTTCGAGTTGTCGATGTTCACGTCGTCGATTATTTGGTTTGTTGATGTTCACATTGCTAATTCTTTGGGCATGTTATCATTGCTTGCATGAGAAATGAGAAGAGTGCGTTCTTATTCTTATGTAAATGATGCATGGAAAAGACGTGGCGTTTGTATTTTGGTAATGATTTACATAAGATGATGCCGTGTACTGAATATTGATTTTGAGAATGGTTATAAAGAAATAATAAATGGGTGTTGAATTCATTGTTGATGTAGGAAGATCACAAGATTTGAATGTGCACTATTGTTCTGTGATTATATATGGAAAGTATTATGCCATGTTCCGTCGCCCATGTATTAGTGGGGGATGATGCCTCGGAGTTGAGAAGTCCCATGTGTCGAGATGCCCGGAAGTGTTCCTGATGCCTTGGAGTAGACATGACCCCGTGTGTTGGGATGCCTTGAGAGTGTTCGAGATGCCTCAGAGTGGAGATGCCCCGTGTGTCGAGATTCCCGAAGTTGGGATGCCCCGGGAGTTGGGATGAAATGAAATGAAATAATGCATATGATGCTTGACTATGTGCACACGTGTCTATTAACGAACCAAATGTTGGTAACAATGGATCACAATACCTTATGCCATCTGCTTGCAATTAAGTGAATAATCTTATGCAGCATTGTTCATCGATTTCATTGGCATATGTGATAGGAAGAATAGTGCATTTATTCTTTCAATTGCCTCATGGAATTGTTTTGTTCTCGTCTTGATTTAACATTGCTTGTTTACCAGGTTGAGTAGTGATGTGATCTTCTACCTTAGACTTAGAGATTTCAATTACTGAGTTATGGCTTACCCTTTATTTTCAGATTTATTGGATGGATCACTCTCCTTCACTGTAGTTTGGAGTTACTGTCAAGGTGTGTATCTAAATCGGTGATAGTATATACTAAGCGTAGTCCCATCGTATGGGTCAACGGGGAGTTTGTTGGACTACTTAGGGATTTCGATGGTCCCCTTGGTTTCAATGGCCATTTGTTGGACTACTTAGGGATTTCAATGGTCCCCTTGGTTTCGATGGCAATGGTTTGTCGATGGGTGAGGTTATTGATCTATAGCAAATAACTCGACCTTTGTACAAGTTTTTGGGTGTAGGAGGTTGATAGGCAACCCTGACCTTTCCCAAGACTTATGTATTTTGTGTCTTGCTTAGATGTTGTATAAAGATAGTATCTACTAATGTTTTATAAAGAAGAAGCATATGTAATACTAATTAAATTCATGTGATTTCGTGTAAGGGATATTGTGAAAATTTTTGAGCTTTCAGCATGCTATTAATAACTAGAAAGATAAAATTAGAAAGGCTTGTATCGCACATGATGTTATGAGGCGTCACATTAATTACTTGAACACATTGGTAATCTTTGCATATACACATTTGTAAGTTATTGGAATAGTTTTCAAAATAACTGAATGCAAGTTAGTAAGGACTCAATTAAGGGTTTGTATAGCTAAAATTAGTTGGTAACTCAATCGGAGCTAAGTTGGTAAAATACTCAAATTACAATTGGTAAATTTGCATAAGAGTTAGTAACTTTCACACATTGGCACAATCCGAAAATAAATAGTGCTAAATTGTGACAACGGTTAGTAATTTAAAATAATCAAATAAAAGTTGATAATTGACTCAAATAATATTTGCTGAGTTAAAATTAGTTGGTAACTTAGCATGAAAAAAGTTAGTAAATCATTAAAATTAAGATTGGTACATTCATATAAAGTTAATAATTGTAACGTGGTGGCATGTCACACAAGTAAATATGATACAATATGAAACTAGCTGGTAATATTACAAGTATAAATAGATGTAGGTACTTATCAAAACCTATTGATAACTTACTAGCAATTATGCCAATTATTATACTTATTGTATGCCAATTTCATTCCTTTAAATCCTAAAGCTTGCACAAGACATACCATTAAGGATATCGTTAATTCCGCCAATTTCCCTTCAACGGAAAGTTTACATGGGAAACTTTTTTACTAACTTTTCTATCCTGTAGCATCACATATAAAAAGGCTGAAAATTTTCTAAATAAAAAGGAATTGAAAGTTTAAAGGAAAAAAGTAGAGAGAGAGAGAGAGAGAGAGAGAGAGAGAGAGAGAGAGGACATCTTGGAGTGATGGGTTTTAGGATGGACGATTCCCAACCTAAAATGGAGAACCATATGTAATCCTTGTATTGACACCTAAAGTTTTGTCCAAAGAACTTCACATTTCATAAGTGGACCAAGGTGATTTTCGGCAAACTCTACTCTGCTTTAATTTGATTGGTGGACTAAGTATGATAAGTTAGTAAATATCATACTTATTATTTTCCAATTAAGTATGTCTCGAAGAATTTTATTCACATTTTATAAAATTAAGGTATCAAATTTGTCGATATAGTTGGAGTTTTTTCCTTGACAAAAATTTACGTTGCATTTTTGCATTTCGCATTTAGGAGATATGTTGGAATATTGTTTTAGGGTTGCATTGCAATCAACACGTCTCTATATTAGAGTTGCATTTGCTCGCATTATATGTGTTTACACCAAAAAGTGAAAAAAATCATGGAAATAGGCATCGGGAGCTTTGGCGTCGGTAACTTACCGATAGTTCGCAACTTACCGATAGTGGATGAGCAATAACAAAACTTTTTATGGATAAGGGTGGTTATTTGAATGTGGAGAGTGCCTAAAAAATAAGAAGATAATAACCACGTAACCTTACACAGTCATATACAGCTAGGAGGAATACGCTGCTGCTTCTTCGTGGGATTTGGGTTGACGGATGAGACTGTGGCAGCCTGCGAGAAGTCGCAGTTCAAAGGACTGCGGTCAGAGTTCTGGTAGAAAAGATTCATGGCATATGCAGCATGTGATGCCACGGTGCTAGGCTCGAAGCAAGCCCCGCCGGGTTGGATCGGCTGTGTTTCTCCAAGTGGAGCGAGCTGAAGGCGGAGGATCGTTATTCTTTCAAGTAAACCGAGAAGTTGTGTGAAGTGTGGCGAATGCTTTAGGAATTCTATTGCGGCAATCAAGTGGTTTCTCAAAGTGAAAAAAAAATATGTTTACACCAAAAAGTAAAAAAAATCATGGAAATAGGCATCGGGAGCTTTGACGTCGATAACTTACCGATAGTTCGCAACTTACCAATAGTGGATGAGCAATAACAAAACTGCTTATGGATAAGGGTGGTTATTTGAACGTGGAGAGTATCTAGAAAATAGGAAGATAATAACCACCGTTAGGAAGTTACTTTTTATTTAAAATTTAAAAGTTGTAAATGCTTGTACGAGATTATAAATATCCCAAGTTTGTATATTGTGAAGGCCCCCCAATCAACAATAGAACTCACGTTCTTTATTAGTTTATCTTTCTTTTATCTTTACATTTCCTGCACTCGTACCTTTACATTTAGCCAAGGCTATTATTTTCCTGCAATTTACAAGCTTTAATTCTTTAGAAGTAGTTCTAATTCTCAGATTCACGTCGCCGAGTCGTCTTCCGATATGAATCTTTATCCTTGGTGCTTCGTCGTCGAGTCAAATCCCGGCATAGTACTGCCTCTCTTTCAAGCTTCATCCTTGAGTCAAATTCCATCGAAGTTTGTTTCAATAGTACTTCCTAAACTTTTCCATCGAGTCAAACTCCGGTTTGGTTTAGGTTTGTACAATTCCACGTTGATTTTTATGATCGCTTGGATATTTCCTGTCAAATCACCACAGAACCTGTCCGTCAATTAAAAGCCGAAGATCCATTTTCGGTGTTTGTTTCCTTACGGATTAAATTACGGAGAAACAAATTGACACGCTCGATGGGACCAATGTGACTGATTCGAGGAAGTATGAAGGTACGTACTCAACTTGATCCTGACCATCCTGGTCGTGTTCTGGGTTATCATTTGCATAATTGGTGGGACAAGTAGCGACAAGGAAGTGTCAACATCCCGAAGTAATTACCGATGAGCAGAGAAAACAGTTGGAGACGAAAATTCGATCGTAATGGCTTCTATGAGGAGGATACAGAATTGGCCCAACCAACAAATGAGACTCCACAAATTGCAGCAGCAGATGATGTTGAGTTAAGTTCTACACCTTCTATGTTCGTGAATTCAAAACCAATGCGAAAGGATCAGGGGGCAGGATGGTCAACGACTTGTGTGCTCTTCAAATGACAAAATATGAGGATTCGGCTTTTGTCAAGTAGTAGAAAAGTTACCGATGCCAGGGGGCAGATTCGGCTTCTATCAAGTAACAGAAGAGTTACGGGGCACCTGAAGGCCATTAGTTAAAAGAATCGAATGATTGGTAAATCATTCAATTCTTTTAAGGGGGCATATGTTTACACCAAAAAGTGAAAAAAATCATGGAAATAGGCAACGGGAGCTTTGGCATCGGTAACTTACCGATAGTTCGCAACTTACCGATAGTGGATGAGCGATAACAAAACTGCTTATAGATAAGGGTGGTTGTTTGAACGTGGAGAGTGCCTAGAAAATAGAAAGATAATAACCACCATTAGGAATTTACTTTTTATTTAAAATTTAAAAGTTGTAAACACCTGTACGAGATTATAAATATCCCAAGTTTGTATATTGTAAAGGCCCCCCAATCAACAACAGAACTCACGTTCTTTATCAGTTTATCTTTCTTTTATCTTTACATTTTCTGCACTCGTACCTTTACATTTGGCCAAGGCCATTATTTTCCTACAATTTACAAGCTTTAATTCTTTAGGAGTAGTTCTAATTCTTAGATTCACGTTGCCGAGTCGTCCTCCAATATGAATCTTCATCCTTGGTGCTTCGTCGTCGAGTCAAATCCCGGCGTAGTATCGCCGCTCTTTCAAGCTTCATCCTTGAGTCAAATTCCGTCAAAGTTTGTTTCGATAGTACTTCCTAAACTTTTCCGTCGAGTCAAACTCCGGTTTGGTTTAGGTTTGTATAATTCCACGTTGATTTTTATGATCGCTTGGATACTTCCTGTCAAATCACCACAGAACCTGTCCTTCAATTAAAAGCTGAAGATCCATTTTCGGTGTTTGTTTCCTTACGGATTAAATTACGGAGAAACAATATGACATTAGCATCTCATAATAAGCTTCATTCACATGTTATTATCTATTTAGATGTTTACTACAGTCATGAGCACGATGTCTTATTGACTAGGCATATGAGAAGATTATACACACCCGAGAGATCCTAGGCACGCTAGGGAAGCGAAAATTAGGAGACTCGAGAGACAAAAGGGATCACAAGCATTGAAAAACCTTCATTGTTGAACCTTCAACATCCACTATATTTGGTATTTCTCATGATCGTTGCACCTAATTTATCCATAAAGGATTTAACCACCATCTGTCGTTTCATTCTAAGAGAAAGTCTTGCCAAAATCACAGCAACTTTGGAAAGAGGGAGCAGGTTCCATGAGAAATCAAGAGGGTGGCTGAATGTTGGGGGATTTATGGGTTGGTTTCAATGGACTAAAAGAAGAATTGAAAGACAAAGGAAGAAAGGATGGAAGTCACGGACAATGAAAGAGGGAAAGAGAGAGAAATTGACTCGCGTTTTGGAAAGTAAAGAGAGAGTCAGGTCCGATGGAGAGATTTCGGGGAAAGAATAAACGGAAGATTGGACCGAGATTGAAATAGAATGAAACAAAAGAAATCTCGTCATAGAAAGACTCAGCAAGATGCACCTCTCGCTTTGGCATGGTAAGGGAGAGTTTTCGCAATCATCAGTCACCACCATCTCTACTGCACATGCACGCACGGCCGTCTGACAAAAGAGGGGGAGAGTCTCACGAACGAGCATTCAGCCAATAGACACGCGGATTCTCATGCAGCATGTGTGAGTGGCTGGAAAAACAAGAGAGAAAGTATTCGGTGGTTGCTTAAGTGCCACGTCATAGGCTGACATGGCATGCAATTTTTTTTTAAACCCAATCATAAATTAGCACGTGACAATGGCATGGACAAATGAAAAAAAATTAAAATTATTTCCGGATTTTTCCCTCGCTTCCTCTCCTCCTCCGTTCACGGCGAGCTCTCCTTCAACCACAACCGTGCGTTCACACACATCGCCGGCAGCCGTGGACCTCCGACGACCTGCCTCTGCTTTTTCATTTATTTATTTATGCCTTTTGAGCATCCAGTCTCCGGCAGCGATGGACCAGTGGCGAACGGCCTCCATTGTTTTTCTTTTTTGCTTTTTAAGGCCATGGACGACAAAGGCTCGCGGCCGTCGACAGCAGCGTCACCGGCCATGGACGAGCCAGTCTCGCAAGCGATGCCGACGCTCGTCCATGGGTGTCGTTCGGCTAGATCTGGAGCAGCGCGCAGATACAGATCTGGAAATCTAGGCGCTCGCGGCCAAGCTTCCGTCGTCGGCGTCATCTAGATCTGAAATCTTGGCCGTGAACCAAGGTTGGTTTTACTCTCCACAGATCTGGAAATCGTCGACGATCGTCTATTGACGCCGACAACGGAGCCTTGGCTGCGAGCGAAGGCCGCTTTACTCTTCGTGGACGAAGGCTGCTTCATGCAGTGGGAAGCTTTACTGCAACCGCTGCCCTTACCACGAAAGGTAAACCGCTTCGAATCCTTGAGCCCACAAGAGGTACAAAAAAATTGAAGACCAGCAAAACAGTATCATGCTTTTCAACGAGGAAGACGGCGAGTTTGAGAGCCCTAGATGGATTCGGCGGTGGGGGACCGAGCGCACCATTGTGGATGGAGGAGAGCTCGCCGTGAATGGAGGAGGAGAGGAAGAGAGAGAAAAAAATCTAGATAAATTTTTATTTTTTTATATTTATTCATGTCACTACCACGTATCAATTTATGATTGGATTTTCCCAAAAAAAATGCATGCCGCGTCAACTTATGACGTGGCACTTAGCAACCACCGAACACTTTCTTGGAAAAATACGGAAAAAGAATCATGGCGTTTTGGGGTTTTTTTTTTTAGCGTTTGGCATATTTTCCTTATGTGGAACCCACTTGGCAGAACAATGCCATATGTGCTTGAAGTGCATTAATAAATGCCATGTCACCATTTTTCGCCGCTCAAATGAGATGGAATTAAAAGAAGATATACTTGATAGTACTAATTAGTTAAGTACTATAATTCGATTGTATTTTTTAAAAATTTGAGGATTTGATTATACTTTCACCATAAGTTTTAAATACCGATACACTTATCCTTTTTGTTATCTTAAATATAACCAAATATCATAATATTAGAAATCTTTCGAGCACAAATTTTTCTAATGTTGTAGATTTTATGATTTCCAATTTTTACATGGACATTAATGCAAACTAGAATTACTAGGAACTATAGACCACACCCAAGTATCGCATCGAAAACAATCTCTAAACCAAACATATATATTAAAGTAGTGAGACTCCCTAGGCCATCGCATGATGCAAAAAAAGTGACATAAAAAAGTCTAGGATGGAAGCTAAAACTCTAGAAGGCACCGGGATTGATCTAATGAATATCAAGATCCTCGTTTAGATTTGCAATCAAACGTAGGAATCACGGCTCCGGTAAATTGTTGTATATTTGGACTTTAGTTTCAATCAAACTACTTTTGGAGCTAGTATGTCGGAAGACAAGAACAATTATGAACACTAAAGGTGGCAAATGATTGGGTTGGATTGGGTTTGGGTGGGTCATAAATGGGTTCAGCCCAAATTCACCCGTTTAAATAACTTAGATGGCTCATATCCAATCGAATCCATACCCAACGCAAACCCACCCATAAAACTCGTATTTTTTTTAACTATAGCAATTAAGCTTTTAACAAATTTAAAATAATAAAAATTGATAAAAAGTAAAGATGCATGCACCCTTCCTCCGTCAGCTAAGGAATGAGCATCGCCTTCGCCTCTTCCTCCGCCACTGGCACCATCACAGCACCCTAGCCACCACCGTTTTCGTCTATAGGTACGTGAAGGCGTCCCTCCCAACGAGCTCCCACTTCTCATCACCTTGAGCCAACGCTCCAGTCGGAACTCCAATGAGTCCTTTCCGCACATCTCCTTCAGCCTCCCCGTCATGTACGGATGGTACTTGTTGTATTTATGGTGGGTTAATGGATCAACGAATGTGAGCAAAACGAGATACGTTGTTTCTATTCACGTATCTCATGAATTCATGTATTTCTCGTGTTCATGTATTTCTTGGATTTGTGTATCTACTTAATTCTTGATTAATGTATTTCTTGGATTTTTGTATCTATTTAATTCATGTATCTACTAGATTCTTGAATCTATTTATTTCGTGATTCATGTACGTTTCTGTACATGAATTCAAAAATTCTATAAATAGAATTCAAAATCTTCATTCCAAGAAGAAGCATTCCAAGAAGAAGCAAAAATCGCCAATATTTCCTCTCTTCAAGTTTTCTCTAAGTGTGCTGATTTCAAGAAGTGTTCGACAGAGTCCTGTTCATATAGTGCTAATACCAACAGGTTCGAGGTGTTGTATCTTACTATGCGAAGTTCGTGAAGCTGCTTAGTACCGTTGGCAGGAACTTATCGTCTTAAGGAGATTTGGCTAGCCGTATCTCACCTCCAATTCTTGTTTATTTTGTTGTCGCATTCTCTATAAATTTTCTGATTACAATAAACAGTGTTACGTATTTTTCCCCAATACTTGTATTCTTCTCCTCCTCTTCTTCTTCTTTTTATTTTTCCAACAATCTTAAGACGATAATAGTTCTCATTGTTTGTTGTTTTTATCACAAATTCGAGATGGCTGATAACAATGATGTCCAGAATATTCTTGGAGACGTTCCTATGGTCGTTTCAACTGAAGAGGTTCAAACCTTGTTGCCCGGTGTTGTAGCAGCAAATGCTATGAGCCTTTAGGCTGGAACCATCCATGGTGGTGTGGGTACGAGTCACTTGACTGACGTACCCAGAATTATTTTTCAAAACAGTACAAGCCAAATGGCGTATGGTCCAATTTCGGAGGGATGGTTCAACAGGCTTTGCCTAGTTTGATGATACCACCTCCACTGATACCGAATGAGAAACCAAAAATATTCACCGGTGTAGGCTTTAAGCAGTGGCAGAAGAAAATGTTCTTCTAGTTGACCACTCTAAATATGGCCAAGTATTTATTGGAGGTGTGCCCAATTATTAGTCCAGATGAGCAAGATGTCACGACCCTCGGGACGTTGGAGGCTTGGAAGCATGGAGACTTCTTATGCTGAAACTATATTCTTAACTGTTTGGTGAATTCATTGTATAATGTTTATTGTAACATTGAAAGTGCTAAACAGTTATGGGAGTCCTTATAAAAGAAATACAAAATTGAGGACACAGGCACCAAGAAATTCGTGGTTGCCAAATTCCTGGAATTCAAAATGGTGAATTCTAAATCTGTTATGAACTAGGTTCAGGAATTGCAAATAATTATGAATGACATTTTTGCTGAGGGAATGAACCTTAGTGAATCATTCCAAGTGGCAGCTATTATTGAAAAGTTGCCTTCGAACTGGTCAAACTTCAAGAATTATTTGAAGCACAAACGGAAAGAGATGAGCCTTGAAGATCTCATTTTGCGCCTAAGAATTGAGGAGGACAATAGGAGGAATACAAACACTCCTATGGAACCGAAGGCCAACACTGTGGAGCTTTCCAATTCCAATCAAGATAGGAAGAGGAAGAAACCCTTACTAGGTAAAGGCAAGCAAAAGGAACAGTCCCAGAAACTCCAAGGGACATGCTTTGTTTGCAGTAAGCCTGGCTATCGGGCTAAGGATTGCAAAAAGCCCCCAAACAAAGGCAAGGGTGATGGTGCAGTCAAGCACCTGCAACTGACGGAGCAAGAAAATGCTGAGAGACTAATTGCTGTGGTGATGTCTGAAGTATCCTTGGTGTCAGACAATACTGATTGGCGGTTGGACAAGGGTGCTACAAATCACATTTGTGTGGATAAACATCTGTTCTCATCCTATGAGAAGGCTGAAGATGAAGAGAAGCTCTATGTGGCTAACGCTACGACAGCAAATATTGCCGGGAGAGGAAAGGTGATCCTGAAGTTTACCTCTGGCAAAGAAGTCACCTTGCTCAATGTGTTGCATGTACCGGAGATTCGGAGGAATCTCATTTCTGGCCCCATACTTGTCAAGAAGGGTTTCAAAATTGTATTTGAATCCGATAAGTTTGTTCTTTACAAAGGAGGGATGTATGTGGAGAAATGGTACTTATACAATGACCTGTTCAAGGTCAATGTGGTTGTCATTGATGTAAACTCGAAATTCTTGTACCCAAAAGCTAGTAATAAAGAAAAGTGTTCCGTTTACACTGTTGTGTCTCCTTATCTATGGTATGATAGATTAGGACATATAAACTATGGTACAATGAAAAAATTAGCAAACTTGGGGCTAATTCCAAAGTTTGAGTTGGATGCCCATTACAAGTGTGAGACTTGTGTTGAGGTTAAGTTTGCTAAGAAATCTTTCAAATCTGTTGAAAGAACGAGTGAACCTTTACAGTTAATCCATAGTGGTCTATGTGATTTAAAGTTTGTAGAAAGTAGAGGTGGAAAGAACTACTTCATCACTTTTATAGATGATTGTACTCGATTTTGCTATGTTTATCTGTTTACTAGCAAAGATGAGGCTATGAGTATGTTTATCAAGTATAAGAATGAGGTTGAGAACCATCTTGATAGACGAATCAAAGTACTTAGGTCTGACAGAGGAGGAGAATATAATTCTTGCAATCTAAAAGATTGGTGTGCTAATTTAGGAATAATACTCCAAACAATTGCGCCTTATACTCCACAACAAAATAGAGTTGCTGAACGGAAGAACAGAACTCCAAAGGAAATGGTTAACGCCATGCTCTTGAGTTCGGGTTTACCTCAAAACTTGTGGGGGGAAGCAGTTTTAACTACAAACTTTATTCTTAATAAAGTACCCCATAAGAAGACAGGTAAGACTCCATATGAGTTATGGAATGGAAGGTTACCATCCTATAATTTCTTGAAAGTGTGGGGGTGCCTAGCCAAAGTGGCGATTCCTCCTCCAAAACAACCTTGGTTGGGGCTGAAAACGGTTGATTGCATATTCATCGGTTATGCTCAAAATAGCAGTGCATATAGATTCTTGGTTCACAAATATGAGAATGTGGAAATCCATGCCAACACTATCCTAAAATCAAGGGATGCCGAATTCTTTGAGGATATATATCCTGCGAAAGGAATTCAAGGTAAACCTTCTCAAAAGAGATCTAGAGAATCAGAATTTGAGAATGATGAAGTTCAGGCCAAAGAAGCTAAACTTCGAAGAAGCAAGAGGTCGCGGATTGAAAATCTTTTGGACCCGACTTTCTAACGTACATGTTAGAAGGTGAGCCTCAAACATTTCAATAGGCAATGTCAACTCTAGATGCTCCTCATTGGAAAGAAGCTGTTGACAATGAGATGGATTCTATCCTAAGTAATCACACTTGGAAATTGGTTGATCTTCCATCAGGGAATAAATCAATTGGATGTAAATGGATCTTCAAAAGGAAGCGTAAAGCTGATGGTTCCATAGATAAGTATAAAGTATGGCTTGTTGCCAAAGGGTTTAGACAAAAAGAAGGTCTAGACTACTTTGATACTTACTCAGCTGTAACGAGAATTACATCAGTTAGAATGCTAATTGCTATAGCATCGCTATACAATTTGCAAGTACATCAGATGGTTGTGAAAACTGCATTCTTAAACGGTGATCTCGACGAGGAGATTTATATGGAACAACCAGAAGGAATCAAGGTCAAAGGACAAGAACACAAAGTGTGTAAACTTGTCAAATCATTGTATGGACTTAAACAAGCTCCTTAACAATGATATGAGAAATTTGACCATGTGATGATTCAAAATGGCTATAGAATAAATGAGTATGACAAATGTGTGTACACTAAATCCACTTCAGTTGGATATGTGCTTATTTGTCTATATATTGATGACTTGCTGATTTTTGGAGATAACGCCGAGGTTATCAAAATCACCAAGAGGGTTCTCAAGAAGAACTTTGAGATAAAAGATTTAGGTGTTGTGGATGTTATACTTGGCATCAAAATTCTAAGGAATTCTGATGATCTAGGTTTAACACAATCTCATTACATTGAAAAGGTACTCAAGAGGTTTAAAGGATTTGGCATTAAAGATGTGGGTAATCCTTTTCTTCCACACCTAACTTTAAGAAAGAATACTGGAAATAGTATCAAACAGCTAGAATATTCTCAAATGATTGGCAGTATCATATGCATCATGAACTACACTAGACCAGATATTGCGTACTCAGTAGGGAAACTGAGCCGCTACACAAGTAATTTTGGTCATGAGCATTGGAATGCGCTTTTGAGAGTATTATGCTATTTGCAAAGAACTAAAGACTATGTTCTATAATATGGCAAATATCCAGCTGTTTTGGAAGGCTATTGTGATGCCAACTGGATTTCGGATTCCGATGAATCAAAATCGACTAGCGGATATGTCTTCACGCTAAGAGGTGCCGCAGTATTGTGGAAATCCTCAAAGCAAACTCTAATAGTGCACTCCACAATGGAATCAGAATTTGTTGCTTTGGATAAAGCTGCTGAAGAAGCAGAGTGGCTTCGGCAACTTTTAGAGGATGTTCCGTTATGGCCAAAACCTGTGCCTCCGATTTGCATTCACTGAGACAATCAAGCAGTAATTGGAAGGGCACAAAACGTAATAGACAATGGTAAGTCTAGACATATTCGTCGTAGATATAATACCATAAGACAGTTGCTCTCGAATGGAATAATTTTTTTGGACTTTGTGAAGTCAAAGGAAAATATTGCGAATCTGCTGACAAAAGGTTTGTCAAGAGAGTAGATAAACTGCGTATCGAGGGAAATGGGGTTAAAAGCCTTAACCCAATAAAGAGGTTCCAGGGTGGAAACCTAACCTAGCGATTGGAGATCCCATGGACTAGGTTCAATAGGACAACACAAATTTTGGAAACTCTAGTGTGAGCATTGTCTCCCATTCCTATGATGCAACAATGCTTCCTACAGGGTTTTAAAAGTACGCTATGCGTTTAATGATTCCTATAACTTGGATTTCAACATCCTAGTGAGGTATGGTAGGATGCCTTTCATAGGAATGCACCTATATGCGTGGAGCTGGCCAACTCTATGAAAATCTTTAAAGGCTGGATTTTCTAAAGCACGCATGAATCCTGAGAGGTTCATGGCCGTAAGAATGAACGCAATCGAGAACCAATCTTGATTCGAAGATACTCTATGTGAGGTCTATTGTTTGGGCTTACACCCAACAACTAGCGGTTCAAGGCCTAGTCCACAAACTGGTTAAGTATGTTCGATAAGCTTTCACTAAAGAAGGTTCAAAGCGAAAGCTATCTATCTTGATGCAGTGTATTTTCACATGCACATTTAGAATTCCTCGAGTCAAAATATTTTGTTGATCCATTAATGTGGGGGATTGTTGTATTTATGGTGGGTTAATGGATCAACGAATGTGAGCAAAACGAGATATGTTGTTTCCATTCACATATCTCATGAATTCATGTATTTCTCGTGTTCATCTATTTCTTGGATTCGTGTATATACTTAATTCTTGATTAATGTACTTCTTGGATTTTTGTATTTATTTAATTCATGCATCCACTAGATTCTTGAATCTATTTATTTCGTGATTCATGTACGTTTCTATACATGAATTCAAAAATTCTATAAATAGAATTCAAAATCTTCATTTCGAGAAGAAGCAAAAATCACCAATATTTCCTCTCTTCAAGTTTTCTCTAAGTGTGCTGGTTTCAAGAAGTGTTCGACAGAGTCCTGTTCGTATAGTGCTAATATCAACAGGTTCGAGGTGTTGTATCTTGGGAGGCGAAGTTCGCGAAGCTGCTTAACACCATTGGCAGGAACTTATCGTCTTAAGGAGATTCGGCTAGTAGTACCTCACCTTCAATTCTTGTTTATTTTGTTGCCGCATTCACTATAAATATTATGATTACAACAAACAGTGTTACGTATTTTTCTCCAATACGTATATTCTTCTCCTCCTCTTCTTCTTCTTTTTATTTTTCCAACAGTACTGTCATCCACCGCGCAAGGCAAAAGAAGCGTCGAAGGGTAGGCTGAGGGATGAGCTGGAGGCGTCCTAAGCTAGGTTAGAGGAAGAGAAGACGGCGAGCGTAGAGAACAAAGAAGGAGAGAGAAGAGAAGTTTGAACCATATTTTAAATGGGTTCATTTTAGAACTCATTTATTTTAGGCTTTTCATTTTAGAACCCATTATTATTAGGCTCTTCAAATTTAAGGTCCATGTATGATCCATTCAAACTATTTTGGGTTGATAAATGGGTTTAAGACCAATTCAGAAAAGTGCGCTTTTCAATTATAGGGGCGTTATGTTTACAGTTTCCAATAAGAAGGGAAAAAGGTGTGATTATACCATTTTAATTTGAGTAGTATCTTACTTTTTCGGATTATAGAATTTTAAGTTTGCTTCTCTTAGCAAGAGGACATATTATTCACTAGATTAGTCTATAGAAGAGATGACTGGTAATATATATTGTGATTTAAGTCATTCTACGTTAAATTTCGTTACTTCTCAAGTTCTGATACGAATCAACCTCTAATCTCTTGACCAAATTCGTTCATGAATATTTTCATCTTCGAGGAAAAAACAAAAGAGAAAAGGATTAGATAGTAGTGTAAATTTGCTATCTCAACAACCACAAAAACTATAGAAAGAGAATCACGGAACAAAATTGGAAAATGCTCGTAGTGTTCCTTAGTTAAAATAAAGGCATCTAAGACAGAAGAAATTTTTTTTCTTTAAAGGGTTGTGTATGCAGCCACTGATGGGGTGGACACACTTCCACCTTTCTCAATTCACTTGCTTTTTTAAAAACCATAGATGGTTTGGTTGGTTATAACATTTTGTTGTGCATAGGTTATAGTTTCTCGGAGTGATATGGCATTTCTAGTCTATTTTCCCTTGTGAAAAAAATGAAGAGAATGAAATTCTGGAACTGAAAGAAACAAATAAAGTAGGTTTAGACCTTACCAAAAAAAAAATAATAAAGTAGGTTTAGTATTCTCATTTGCATTCTTATTTCGCGCCATATCTAAAGTTAAATAATTTCGCAAAAGGAATTCAACGCCTCATTCGGCAATCTATTTGGAATCGTGGAGTATACATTTATAAAAAGAAGAAAGAAAATACAGATCAGGCAAGATTGAAAGTAGGAAAGTTTTTTTCTTTTTATTTTACTCGTAGATTTATAGTGAGTTAGGAACGCAAATTACAGAAAGGAGATTGACCAAAAACAAAAAAAGTACAGAAAGGGGATCGAACCGTTAAGACCTCGAAACCAGTTTATAATTCACTAGATGATTAGCAAAGGTCTCCACCTTTCCCTTTTCCATGAGTGGGTTATTCACAAAGAACATAGGCTAAAGTGAGTTAATTAGATGGAGAAACGTTATCCACGGAAGCGAGTTGCTAGAAGAGTATAGAACCCAGAACGCCAAGTGAAAGGAGATCCAATCTTAAGACAACGGGACCATGTTATTAATCGCTCAACCATTTCACTATCTTTGATGTGGGACTTCTCCTCTTGAACTCGGCCTTTGACTTGTGCACCTTCTCAATTTGAAAATAATCACTCATAAAAAGATATTTAGAACCACATTCTATTTGTCAAGCATGTTTAATTAAAAATATTAAAATCATAGAACGGGAATTTAGAGCTAACCTGGGTAGGTTATTTCACATTCCAGACCCTTCATGCCCGTTGTGTGGAAATTCAGAAGAAACTTCAATCCATCTATTCACAACATGCCCTTTGGCCCAGATTTTATGGAGACAGAGCCCATGGGGTATCATCTCATTTGTTTGGAACTTCACATCACCAAAGGAAATGATAAACCACTTCCTTGACCCAGGATGAATTGCAGAGATAAGGGGATTCGATTGCAAACTCTTCACTCTCTATGCAGCGATTCTATGTACTAGAATGTGGTTGTATAGGAATTCCATTTTACATGATCAAGCTATTCCAAATCCTTCCCAGGTAATTAAGTTGGTTTTATAGGAGTTCATGGAATTCTTGAACAAGTTCAAGGAAGAAAACACAGTCACACCAAGTCCAGAAGCCGATTCGATTGAAGTAGGGATAGACACCTGGCTCCCACCATCAGATCAAGAGCTCAAATTTAATGTGGATGGTGCGTGGAAAAATAACAAAGGAGCCATAGGTATCATTGCACGATCGGCTAGCGGATTAGTAGTCCACTCTTGGACAAGGAGAGGTCGTTGGAACTCGCCTTTGGAAGTGGAAGCAGCAGCTCTCCTTCTCGCCTGCAATTATGCTCAGTCCATGGGCATTCAAAAAGCGATCTTTGAAAGCGATTGTAAGGTCTTAATTGATGCCATCCAACAAAAGGGTCTTTGCTCTTAGAGTATTCAACCTTTCGTTGCAGATTCTCGCTTTCAATTTCAGCATAATCCAGGTTGGAGCTTGGACTGGACCCGTAGATCCAAGAATGGAGCTGCTCATGCACTTGCAAATTGGGCCTCTACTCATATAGGCACCAAATCCTCTTTTCTTTACCATGATCTCCCTTCTAGAGTTAAAAATATTGTACTAGTAGAGTCTTCTTTTATATTTCGCTCTAGTGTAGGTAATGCTTCCTTTTTGTAATTGCTTTGTTTGCAATATAAAGTTTAATTTCTAGCAAAAAAAAATGCATTCAAAACTTGGGACACTCGTCAATAAAATGCTTACAAATTTTATCACCATGCAAACAAGTCTAAGAGCATCATCTTCTACAGCTAAATACACAGCAAACTCAACAAATTCAAAATTCAATAGAGTGCCAGCTAACTACTAGAGGATGGCCCATTGGCCTCCATTGATCGTAACTATCAGACAGCCGAGGGAAGCTCAGCAGGGAAGACCTGAGAACACTTCCAACACAATGCCAAGTTACAGCACATCGGAAGTCGATGCACAAGCTCGATGTGATCTCATGTCGCTCCTGTGGGCCTATGCTCTGGTAAATACATCATGCATTGACACTGCGCTTTTGCGTTTGTGAATCCTTTGGACTTTAAATAGCACGGAGCTGAATGATCTAGTACTACACCAAAATGTACTTGAAACTCGAGTACCGGCGATTCCACGCTGGTAGCGAGCAAACGTGGACTGTGAGTACAACATTGTACTGGAAAGTCAACTAGCTTTCTTATGGGAAAAATGCAAGAAATTGAACTATTGCAGTACTATGCGGAGATTTTCTTTCCTTGTTTGAATCCCGTGTTGATTTTCTTCTATTTTATAAGATGTGGGTAGTGCCTCCCTGGAAAATCGGGGTCCAAGAAGTGCTACATTGGGGAAAATTTTGAAAACTAGGGTTTGGAAAATAAAACCAACATAATGGAATCGTCACCAATCATTTTATAAACAAAACTAGGATGATTAGAAAACCTAGGTGCTTGTGCTGTTAGAGATATAGAAAATGAACGGAAATATATTGAATATCTCTGACACGTGTGAAAAAAATTGATTATTTTGTGAGAAAACCAAAGAAATGTGGTACGGGGACTCGGTTATGTGTAACCGTCCTCTCAACACCCTTTTGATATCATATTTTTCAATTAAGACCTTTAAATTCAACTATCTAACAACTTCCGAAAATTAAAAATGCAAATTTGATTTATCCAAAGACGTAATCAAGCGAAATCCATATCGCCTCAAACCCCGGCATGACTTCGTGTGCCGTGCGAGTATTGTGTTTTCGAAAATATACTTAATGACGTGCAAAAATATGTATTAGTGTGAGTGTATGCAATAGCAATCTACTAAATGACGTTTGTTTCAAATTGCATGCTTAATTTTAAAATTGTTGGAGCAATGTTATTATTAGCCTATTTTTTTTGTCGAAATTATTAGCCTATATTTTTCTCATTCGGCCATATATATAATTTAGGGTTTCGAAAGAAGAAAATATTTTTGGGAAAATAATTATAGGTTTGAAAAAGTATCGAGAAAATCTTCACATGCACGAGATCTTAGTTCACGATCGGGAGACCATTACCCCTCCAATGTTACATCCATCGGGACGTATTCCCTTTGTATGTCGACCTATGGATTAGTTACGTGCAAAGAATTTTTCAAAATCAGGTAATTAAAAATGCAATAAGGGAAAATTCCAAAAGGGGTCTGAAGTGGAGTTATTTTCTCAAATAAGGGCCCAAAGTGGATTTTATCTCAAATAAGGATATGAATAGTCCTCATTTTCTCAATTAAAGGCCTGAAGTGGCTATATAGTCTCAAATAAGGATATGACCTCACCAGCCAAAAGGTATTTTCGTCTTTTACTTTTTTATTTCTTTTTTCCTTTATTTGTTTTTCTTTTCCTTTTCTTTTTTTTTTCTCTCTTCCTTCCGCCAGCCTCAGGCGGAGGCCGCCCTCGTTTAGGCTAGCAAGGGCGAGGGTCGCCCTTGCCGAATTTGGCGAGGGTCGACCTCGCTCCCCCAACCCAGGCGAGGCGATCCTTGCTCGATGCCAGCGAGGGCAACCTAGGAGAGGGTGAGGGCGACCCTCGCCAGATCCAGCGAGGCCAACCCTCACCCTCGCTCACCCAGCCCATGTGAGGCGGCCCTCGCTCGACGCAGGCTGGGTGGCCCTCTCCCGGGCTAGGGAGGTGAGGGCGAGGGTTGCCTTCATCAGATCTGGCGAGGGTTGCCCTAGCCCGCCCAGCCCAAGTGAGGCAACCGTTGCTTGCACGGGCTGGGCGGCCCTCGCCCGACGACGACGACCTCAGCCATCACTATGTCTGGCCGGCGACCTCCGCTGGCAACAAGCGAGGGCGGCCCTGGCCTGAGGCTGGCGGAGGTCGCTTGCCAGGCACAGTGATGGCTGGGGAGGGAAGAAAAAAAAGGGAAAAAAAAAGAAAAAGGAAAAGAAAAAGAAAAAGAAAGTAAAAAAAATAAAAATATATACTTTTAATTTTTTTTACTAAAATACTCATTTTCCGACGATGGAATAGTCATCGGCTGGCCAAAGGTTCTTATTTGAGACGATTTGACCACTTTAGGCCTTATTTGAAATGATTTGGCCACTTCACGCCTTTATTTGAAACAATATCCACTTCAGGTCCTTATTTGATAAAATGACTCAACTTTGGGCCCCTTTTTGGAATTTTCCCATCCAATAATAACAAGTTACACATGCAACTTAACAAAAAATGTTGCCTATTCAACTGCTTGGCTCCCCTATGAAAGGCTTCTCTCGGAAAGAATATTTCACTTAATTTTCAATTACATCACTAAGAGAGTCTTTGTTTACTTAAAATAAATTAAAATCAGGGGTTATGTTCAATGTCATAGTGCGAGAAACTCCAATCATGGAATAGATCCTTAGGTTTAATTGCTCCATGTGAAGTAGCAAACTTACGACCATGAAAATTATTAAATAACTATCAACTAAATGATGCAATTCTAATTCATTTTCCGCATTCCTTTTTATGTTAATGAACTCTATGCATGAGATGCAATTATTAGCCAAAACTATCTATATGAAATGATTGCTAAAATTAATTCTTGATGACGTGCAATATATGATATGCATGTTATGAGACGAATTAACTTTAAATCTAGATGCAATTTAAATGAAATTCAAATGACACTATTTAGTTGTTTTTATTTTATATTAATGAAAACTATAGATTACCCTAAATCTCAATGCATCATTCGTGGCCCTAAACATGAAAATCCTAAAAATATGAACCATGTATGCGCTCTATACTCTAAACATGAGATATATGCATGATGGTCATTAAAATTCCTGTGGCAACATAACGTACATCTTACTCAAAGTTTATTGCTATAATTTGAAAGCATATCGTATAGAAACACGCATATTATAAACCACGAACAATGCAATAAGGCGATACTAAGGACTTGACCTTTAGGCCCAAAAGTCCAGCGCCCTTATATGCCTTGACTAATACGAGAAAATCACAAAGATAGTTAAAATTAGGGGTGGACAAAAAAACCAGATTGAACCGACTTGTTCTCAAGAACCTGTTCTTAAAATTTGAAACCGGTGAATATCGGTCCGGTTACCTGTTCTAAGTGTGGACCCATCCACCCAGACTGGATCAATTTTTTTTAATTCTTATATTCCAAATTTCCAAATCTAATTCTCGTTTTTTTCTTGCTCAGACTCAGTCACACATGTTCGTCTTGATGCCTCTCAGACTAGGTTCTTGATGACCATAGCTATTTGTTTTATTAACGTCAATCGTGTAGTAGTTTAGACTATGCAATAACAGTTACAGTCTTGCGGGGAATATGATTTAAAATGGAGATACGGCGAGTTCTTGGACACAGCCGGGAACTAGACCAAACTGGTGGGTGGGTCCATGACCAGGTGGGTCGATTCCCCGTTCCAAGGTGGGAAACGGTCCACCTTAGAACCGATCGCCCTTTGTTAGAATAACCTAAGGCTTAATTATTATATAACATGCATTTTAAACTATATATTAAGATTGCACCCACCCTAGCGTACCTTAAATTTGGATTTGCCAAAGTTGATCGCAAGATTGCAGGCGACGTAAGGAATTCCAGCGAGGACAAGGGTCAGCCAAGGAGGGATGAGGCGCCGGCGATGGTGGGGATCGACGGGAACGCTATAGTGACACCTAGTAACTGGCCTGATTGCAATAATTCGACTGAAAATGCTGTTGAAGGGCTGTCGGAGCTTCTACTTCAATGGATTTGTTGGAAAATTATCAGATAATACGAAGAAAAAGAAATTGATGGAAATTTGTTGAAAAAGATGAAAATTTAAGATTAAAATATCTTAGGCATGCAAACACTATCCTTAAAGATAATTTTGCCTCTCAGAGTACGAAAATTGGTGCAATAGGCTTTAGCGACTATTTTCCCAAGATACAATAGACTTTATTCTTTATTCCGCACAAAATAATAGGAGGAATATGAACAACATCATGTGTATAAGCTAACAAATAAAGGAAAGATATGAGAAGGAAAGAAAAATCTTTTTTAAATAGTTGTATTTTAAATGGTTGTGGTTTGAAGTACAATTTTCTATTCAAACGAAAGATAGAGCTATTAAGAAACTATTATAAAACAATTGGTAATTATTAAAATAATGACCCTTTGGCCCTCCCATGTGCATAGCACATGCAAATTTTCAGCCACAAAGATACTCAATGGGCTTGACTGAATTTCAAGCTTTTGCGGGCTTAATCTAAATAATTTAATTAAGCTTAGAATCCCATGCTTAAACCCATCTAGTGTTAGGCCGAATAAATACTATTAAATGCTCATAATATGCAATGGCATTAAGATGCATTATGTATATATGTTGCATAGCCTCCATAATTTGAGGTTAATCTACTCCTAACATGGTTTTGAAACACTTCGACTTCAGTTTGATCACATCAATAAAACAAAGGAAGCCTTGGATATGCTTGTCACCGATATTCTCCTCCAAACATTGCCCATCAATATCAGCTGTTAGGAAATCTGCAATGTATAAGGAGACAACTTAATCCATTAATGATTTTTTATCTAGGATCAATTAGTATTATTTGAGCCACAATGGGAAGCAGATTTTGATACTCAAAAATTTGTTGAAAGTCAGCGATCATATGCTTGTTTTGCAATTTCTGATGGCACTTCACAATGAGTTTAAATTTGTGCAAGCTTCACTTACCCAAAGAGATCCTTTACCTCGTCTTGAGGAAGTTGTCTCAGAATTGTTGCTTGAGAAGACTTGACTTACTACTTTGAAGGCGCATCGCAGTACCTTGTCCGTCTCGGAGTTGTTATGGATGAGAGACTTAGATTTGAAGAGTGCATATAATGTCTAAAAATATTTACGGGCTTAGATATGTTTACAGTCTGCTCGATCATTTTACTGTGAAGTTCAAGACAAGAACGATGAAGAATAGTACCGTTTTGAGATAGGATTCTACGAAACTCTTTTTTTGGTTAATACCACGAAAAACCCTAAACTGATACGCACGTAATAAATTTACCCCGAACTAATTTTTTACCACAAAAAATCCTAAATTGGTACACATGTGACAAATTAACCACAAACCAATTTTTTGACCACCAAAACCTCCGAACTGGTATACTTGTGACAAATTTATCCTCTATTAACTTGGACCAATACCACGAAAAGCCATAAATTGGTAAATCTGTAACAAATAGATGGGTAAAACCCCAAACTGAAACATCTTTGAACTATTACGTGTCATCAAACTCAACAATTTAGCGACAAAATTTAATAGAAACTAACGAAAGGTAAATTTGTTACACGTGTATCAGTTTGAGGTTCTTGATGGTCAAAAAATTAGTTTTGGGTAAATTTGTCACATGCGTACCAGTTTAGGGTTTTCGTGGTATTAACCCCTCTTTTTTTTATATTTCATGACATTATCAGTACGAAATATCTTGATATCTTGAGAATATTGTATTTTTATCATGCCAATAAAATCTCGGTTGATACCAGTAAGTTCATTTAGATTTTTTTCCATAAGATGAAACCATATATAAATAGCTCTTCTTATCTCTCCGAAACTTCTTCAATCGAATGTACTGAACAAATATATTTTTGTTTGAGAGTTATAAAATGGAGTTCTTCCACCAATTTTTCGTCCTATTGCGAATATGTTCAAATAAAAAAGCCAATCATGACCCACAATGTCCATGATTCCACAATCTGTTTTTTTTGTTTGTTTGTTAATATCTTCGCGAGAGAGAGAGAACAATTCAAACCGAAGTAAGTTGCAAAAAAAAAAAAAATCTCTCTCTCCCCTTATTGCTCCCTTCGCAATTGCAAATTCGTATCGCTAGTTAGGGGTGTCAACGGTTCGGTTCGGTTTGGGTTTCTTGGAAACCCGAACCGAACCGTTAAAAGAGAGTGGCTGAGCTGAACCGAATTGCATCCAAACTGAATATGAACCAAACTGAAAACTCAAATTCGATTTGGTTTGATTCGGTTTGGTTCAGTTCGGATTTTCGGTTTTCCCTTTTTTTGGGCATGCTTCGATTTTCCTATATGTCTTCACAATTGTGTGACACACTCTCCTCCCCTCGATCTCCTCTGCCTTGCCTCCACCACACCGCCACTCGACTCCACCATCTCCGGCGAGTCCAAAGCCGAACTCCATGAGCGACCGCCACCATACCTTCCACTTTAGAGTCTTAACTAGCAAAATCTCTAATCTCAGGCTATATGACAATGAACTCCCACGTCCCCCATCATCCACAGCTCAGGTCCACGAGCCCGCCTCCGCTTTTCGGCCATTGCCGACCCAATCAACCTTGATTTGGCGTCAAGCGAGCCCAAAATCCCAAGATCTAGGACTTGGCCGACCCTAGATCTGAGATTAAGGCTCTGGTCAAGTGCGGCCGAGTATGAGAGTCGAAGCTCGTGCAAAATTTCGAGACTCGATGGTGGCAGCAACCAAAGCAGAGGGTGAGTAGAGAAGGGAAGAAGGAGAAGACTGAGTGTCGCAACCCAGCTTCAGATGACGCCATATGGGACCTCGCTGGAGGAGGCGGAGGCTTGGCTGGCGGTGCTTGTGTCCGATGGTCGAGTTTGGTGGTTGACTGGCGATCATGCATAATGCGGCTGCTGGTGGCAGGTGGTGGTGGTGGTGGTGGTGGTGGAGAATCTGGAGATGAAGTTGCAAGGGAAGTAGAGAAAAGACAAGTATAGAGACAAAATTTATATTAGGGCTTGAGACAGTAAGCTTGTAAGCACGAAGGGCCTCTCAATATCGGTTCAGTTCGGTTTATGGGCCGAACTGAACCGATACAACCCGAACTGGTATAAAACGATTGGTTATTTTCATTAACCGAACCGAAACCTGAACTGAACCGAGAATTCATGAATTTTCGATTCGGTTTGCTTCGGTTCGTATCTCGGTTCGGTTCTGACACCCCTATCGCTAGTGGGAACGATGAAGTAGGACCTTTTTTTCAAAGTCATCCTCATACTTTTGCATATTTGGAGTGGTGTCATCATTCGACGACGTTTTTAGAATTTCCTTTTATTCGATTGCAACTCTAAAATTTCTAAAATCCATTCGGTGCGATCCTCCATCCGCGTCGACACCCACGATGGCTTTAGCTGACATGGTAAGTCATGCCGTCAAATTCTCATTAAGTATACATGTAGTCTTCGATTGTCTTTTTTAGACGGGCCAACATCGGCGAACACAAAATCAAAGATGAAGATGCTTTCATGTGTCTCCCTCTCTCGTTTCTATTTTCCTTATTTTCACTCAAATTTTGCTGTTTTTGAATATTTGAGTAATATTAAATTACTATATGTCCTCCATGTTAAGGTGCTATTTAACAACAGCTTAACAATCTCATCAGTGTATGCGTTACTATTTTTAGCAAAGGGTATGTTTCAGAGTCATTAAGGAAAATATATAAATATAAATATATATATCTAGTATCTGAATCTTCATCTTTACCTTCAATTTTCATAGTAAATACAAAGATTTTGGAGTTCTCTCAACATGAAAAAGAAAGTAACGCTTCCTTTTTAGGTTAAAGTATGGCATTGGTTTCTAGCAACAATTTGATCATGCGCACATCATCAAATTGAAACTATAGAGAGACACACACATTGGATGTTACCTCGTCGACAAGTATATATGACGTTTCAAATTAAATTCATATTACTCGGTGTAGTATATTTGCAATAAATTATGTGCTTCCTCCCTGACCTGCGATCTAAAAAGGTTGTCAGGTTATAAGTGAACTTTATGACGTCACACTTCCTAAAGTGTATCTTTACAAAAAAAAATTGTCAACTTGGGGATACTTGATAGGTGTTTTATCTTATTTGAAGGGAAAAAGGAAATTACAAAAAGGGAGAAATCGAGCTGAGAGAGAGAGAGATCGCCATCGAATTTGTCCGCAATCTTTGTTCATGCCCGTTTTTGCTCACACGCATCATGCGCAAGCGAGCATTTGCGGTGCCTCTCAATGGATATAATCATTCCTCAACACGATCTAGTAATATGAGAATCCCACAGATTTTCTACATGATCTCGTTATGTGTTATATTAAATACGCCTCATCTAATAATAAATCCAGATTTTATTGTGGCCAACGAGGACCGACAACCACTGGGCAAGGGTCGCAACCCTCACCATTTGCCAGCAATGGCCAGCAAGAGTCAATGAAAAAAAGAAAAGAAAAAAGAAAAAATATATACAAAAAATTCAGAATTTTTTTTTTGAAATTACAAAATATAATTGTCATTGTCAGCATTTGCATTTTCAAACGTGCCACGTAGGACGGTTAGCGTTCACATTAGCAATTTCCGGCCAAAATTGATGATCTGTAAAATGAGAATAACTATTCTGCGTCTAGTGTTTCTTAGTAAGAGTTTGTCGCCTCTCTCGCAATTTATGTTATGCATTCCCTAATTGGTGAAATTATACGAAGCTCTCAATCTCCATGATGCTCCTTTTACTACGGTTATTATTTTTTCGTAAATGTAATTTAGCCTTTAACATAAAAATTGTCAATTTAAAGTGCAATCATTAGCTAGATAGTTCATATAAGCACCAATAGATGATTGATTCAGCAGCAGTCATCGTTGTAATTCCCTCACTTACCGAATTTGAAGGGTATATCATGGTGATAAAGGATGAACTATGACCGGTAGACACCGGACAATATATAAACTGCTGAGAGGAAGCCGTCGCTATTTTTTTTTATTACAATTGAAGACTCAAATATCCGACCAAAAACAAAAAAGACTCAAATAATACCCAATTTCCACTGAGAGGATGGTCTCGTTTATTGTGAATGACATTCCAATCTGGAGCAATAGAGTCCCTTAATCTTCTTCATTGGCTCATTCGGCTCGTGTCTCCACTAGGCGTAAGAGATAGATGATGTAGATCATCAACACAAAACTAGCTGAGTAGACATCTGTTTTGGGTCTAGAATGAAAGCAAGAGTACGCTTGTCTTATAGTATACTAATAAGTAGTATTAATGTAAGAAAACCATTTACATCAATATTCACACAGACAAAGGAAAATTAGATAACAATATCTATGCTTTTTTTGATCATAGGATTGTGGAATGATGAAAGTACAAGCCAACAAGCTAATTATCACTTTATTCTGCTTCTTAATTGAACTTAACCGAAATTGGACTCCTAACAGAGTATTCTTGGAATCTCACCTTAAATATCCCTGGGCAATATTGGCGACCTCGTGAGTGGAATTGGCACGGCTGAGTGTGATTGAATATGTTGCTTTCTGGTTCAATCTTGAGAAGTTGAGTTTGTCAGGCTTCACGGTGACATACACGCCCTGTGGGGAAATGATCGCGACAACATAAGGCGAATAGTCTATTCCAACATTAGTCACAATCCCAGTAAATGTCTGTGAAGGTCCGAGGGTGATAAAAAATGAGGGGTAATTCAGCTCTCCCTCAGGAATGCTAGATACTCCCGAGCATTTCACTAGTTTGTGAGCAATTGCAGCCACCAGCTTGTCGGTGTATCCCAGACCACAGAGATAAGGAATGTAATCGTCAGGCTGAATGTCATAAATGAATCTAGGGTCAATGGGCTTTACAGGATCGACATGGCCTACTCCGATGGCAAAGACATCCGCGGCTTGAAGCCTTTTGTCCAGGATCGGGTTTTGACTGATGTTCAGCTGCTTAGCTGAAGTCATGATAGCCGATTTGATTGCTGCTGCAGACCAGTCCGGATGAACACCCTTTATCAAAGCCGCGATGCCGCTCAGGTGAGGGCAAGACATGGAAGTGCCAAAAAGGATGTCGAAGTAATACTTCGCTTTTGTATCAGTTCTGATGGGAAATGGCCATGCTGCTAATATGTTCGCACCAGGACCGATAATGTCTGGCTTCAGAATTCCCGGGGTAACCAAGCTCAGGCCTCTTGAAGAGAAAGAAGTAACCACAGGTGTGGTCGGGTTTCCAAACACCGAATGCAGGGTGGTTTGGCATTACACCCGTAATGATAACGCAAATGATAATTCCCTTTCCCATAGTTGAACCATTGAAAGATCCCTGATGCATTGATAAGCCCAAGAACTGGGGGCTGTGCGTTGTCTGGAGGCTGTATATTTGCTTTGGGTGAGCCACCACAAATCCAGGCTTATCCTGCATTGCGGCGATTTCATCAGGAGTCAGCCTTGCTGCAATGCCGGTCATCACATTTCATTAAGAGTAAAGAACGCGCCTCCGGTTCTCTAAGTCGGTAGAATTTGTGGGCAAAAAACGAGTAATACCAAGATTCGAGATCCTCCAATTCAAAAAGGTGCTGGCCATCAGGGGGAGTCACGTGGATAATGTAGGTTTGCAAGTCACTACTCTGTGATTGAGCCTGAGATGACTGGCCATTGGCAAGAGAGAAGTTGACACTGCAAAACAAAACAATTAGGCAGACGAGATGAATAAAAGCCATAGGTGGTCTTAGTCTAGAATGCAGATACAAGCATTGGAAAATGGTGTGGTTTGTGTTCAGCGACTAATCAGAGCGTCTATTTATACAGAAGCTGGAAGGAAGATATGGCCAGCTTGTGCATATCCGGTCAGCTAAGTTCTACAACATCTCGGTCGGGCCCCTAGAATAATTTGTTGGAAGTGGCTTCTGTATCTAACTCTCGGAGTTACTTTGAGAGCATCATCACTTGACCATCTAAACGAAGGAGCTGCGGCAAGCATTTGCTTGAAAGAGTTACTTTTAATAGGATGATTTAATTCTCAGTGTTCTTCTACTCTTGATAGTTTGCATATGGTGGAGGTTGTTGCGTCGATGAGCGTATGGAGAGCAGGGCCATCATGTTACTTGTAGCTTTTGAACTTGTTCCTCGTAGGTATTTCGCCATCAGATTTGCCTTGTAAATCGGGATTTTAAACAGAATGGCCTGAAAAACCGGCAAAGATTGATCAAAGTGAAGGTTATCACTTCTCGCCCATTGCTAACTAATCCTCGTACTAGTGACAGCACTCACTTGACATTTCTCCAATGAGACCGCAAAAAATGTTTTCGATACAAGTTTGTAAAATCTGAAGATGGTTTAGAAAATTACCAATAAATTATCCCTAATCTAATGGATGAAGGAATGTCAGCTCGATGCCGTCATTTGCCTCATGAGGTTGGAGCAATGAATTTTATGTCTCGATGCAGTTAGGTTTCGTGCCAATTCACTTTAATCTAGTAACAGGCGGTTTCGAAGAAGTACGTGCTCAGTACCATAAGCAGAATAATTTGTTGTTACCAATCGGTATCAAGTGCAAGTGCAATTATGAGTCAGGAAGACATCAGTTGATGTTTTAAATGCTGAAGCCTAGCCATGTGAATGTCGTGGTCTCGTTTGGGGAAGGAAAAATGACTAAAACTCAACAAAAATGGACATTTCCCAAAAACCAATGCTTTATCAAGAAGAAGACTTGGAAACGAATGGCAAGAACCGTAACAACTGGACATCTCGATAGGTCGAATCAACGTCGCTTCGAAGTGCTCAGTAAGAATTCCAAACCTTGACTTCTTAGTAAAGCTGTAATTTGGGATTGCATTGCATATCGATGTAGCATGTGAGGGGGAAAAGTCCTCGACTGTCTTAAAAGCAATAAACACGGGCAACAGACTAGTGGGTACACAGATATATAAAGCATAAGTAACAAAAAGGTTGTTGGACGAACTTCAGTCCGAAGGTTTGACATCAATGTTGCTAACAGACTATGAAACAGACTATCTAGGGTGGAGGAATGAAGGATTGCTCTACTCAAGAAATATTTGCAGCAGACTGCAGTCTTTTGAGATTATTCTTCGACGTTCTTCTCTATGAATCAACATGTTTATTCATCTTTTGTTGTATTATGCATGTTATCTTACTCAGAGATCGCAATCCTCCCTTCAAGATAAAAGTAGCCATTACATTTATTGACTTTGTTGATAACACAAGCTCTGTTTCCTTGGAAATGTTAGATACTAGTGGTTATCTCTTGAAAATTAACTTCAGCTTGTTTCTCTCCAACAGTACACGATTCAGATAACCAACACAAACAGGAAAGAATGATGAATAACTCAAAAGGTAAGGATGCTGGTCAACAGGTGATGCTCATTCAAAAATTTGAATTCGCCTGTAGCCAGTCTCGGTGATGGCCGGCCACCGGTGAGGGCCACACTCACCCAGATATAGGTGAGGGTGTCGAGGTCTGACGATGGTCGTCCTCGCTAGATTTGCGAGAATGTTGCGACTCTCGCCGGCCCGGCCACATGCAAAAAGGAAAATAAAGTTCAGGACTTTCTAGACAATTTTCCTCCCAAACAAACGTTGGAAAAATGATTTGAACAGTTGGAACTTTTGGAACAATCAAATAAGCATTGATAACTGGACTCAAATAGAAGTCGGTAATTTTGTACAAGAGTTGGTAGTTTTATATGTTAGTAAGTTACATAGATAACTCTTTGTAGATTATTGAAACAGTTGGCAATTTGGAAACAGTTAAATATATGTTGATAACAAACTTAAATCTATGACAATCTGGTGTCGAAAAGAAACGTAGTAGGAAATTTTTCATGTGCCAACACAAGCATGAAAATTGCTCCTAGAAAAGACAGTTCATCAGAATTTCAAACCATAATGAAAGTGAATGGAGAGAGCACTAGTCCCTCTTCTTAAAATGCAAGTGTAGCCTCAACCGTAACATCAATTTATCAAGAGCAGTTGCAACAGTATCCAAATTCCTACTGAAACTGATGCCTTTAAATTATCATGGTCAACATCAGACTGTTTGGCATGGGTATACTTTGCTACTATTGCTGCTAAGGAGATGAGAATAAATAAAAAGAAAAACATTGGCATGAAGAAACTGAAGCTCAACAACTGGAAAACTTCAATAGAGGAATGAACAGTACAGAAAATTAAAACGAGTGTTCTCTCGGCCAAAATATGATTACATGGACTCTGGTCGCCGTTCAGAAGTCTGATCACCTTACACAGATCAGTGGAGCAACTATTATCAAAAACAAAATTGTTGCGGCCACTGCAATGGATACTTAAACGGATGAGTTCTGTACAATTACATCAACAGGCAACATAGCCATTAGAAGACTACCATATTTCCTGCGTGCAGAGTTGAGGAGCCAAAATTCCGATGCTTGCCATCAGCCACGTTACTCAAGCGAAATCCTCGATTCGGAAGCTGGTTTATAAGAAGAGTTTCCAGTTGGCAAGCCATGCTCTTCCCCGGAACTACGAAATAAATGAAAGATGCATTTTGCATTCCTTCCTTCGAACGATGTGCACGTATCCTGCCCTCGAGATTATCCGTCTAGGCAAAAAGCACACATCATTGAGCTAAGATTGACAAAATTGTCGTAGAGAAAACTCCCAAGTACCAACAAGAGACTATAATCGTGAACCATTGTGGTTCGTAAGACCAACGATATAACATGCCCATCCCCATTATACTCTTGCTGAAAAGCCAATATATTTTTGCCGTAATCATAGGCTACTATGCAAATGAGGTATACTCTATATCAAATGGAAAGAAAATATCATTATTCATCAGAAAGAAAAAATTCTTAGATACAAAGGTGACTAGACTCCTCGGTGCACTCAGTATGATGATTTTTTATGTGAAATTCCAAAAAAAAAAAAAGTTCATACAACACGGTAATAAGCATAATCAAATTCGGAGTCCTTCCACACAAAAAGAGATTCTGATTAGAGGTGGAAATGGAGAAATGGAGAAGGCAGAAGAAAGGTAAACGCCAGCTAAAAACGTGGAATGTGAGAAGATAATGGTAAGAGGTTTGGTAATTTTACTATTATGCCCTTTTTGGTTGCTGAAGGCAATATCATATATGGACATATTCGAAACATTCCTACAAGTACCTCTCCGACATATATTAGATTAATCCAACTTTTTAGTTATATATTAGATTAGTGCTAGAAGTAAAGTACCTCTCCGACATATATTCTGCTGTCAGGTCTAAACATGACATAGACAACAGAAGCACCTATTGCGGATGGAGGCGGTTGTTCCCTAGCAGCCACGGACACACAGTGTAGTTCAGGAACTTCCAGTGGGTCCTTCAGCTTTCGGAGCTCCATCAACTTCTTTTGAAAGATCGTTATAACCGCATTCTTGACATCTTGCTGCCAGGCTTCCATTTGATTTGTCGATTCAATCTCATGATGGAGGGTGTCTGCTCCAATGTGACTTAACTGAGGATGGGCCTTATCAGAACCTTTTACAACTTGTGCAGACAAATTATTTCCTTTCAAGCCATACATCCCACAAAATGCTTCTTTCTTATGTTGAGCATAGAGATCTTCTGCTCTTTGTATTATTGTTTCTGGAATTCCTTCTTTCTTGGCCGTCTCAAATGCAAGGCTTTCATGACAAATTCCATCTATCAATTTCCAAGTTGGCTTTGTCTGCCCATCAACATATGTTGTACCCATGGCTTTGTGCACAGTGTTCTTCGTATTCAAAGGCAAACCAAAAATTCCATGCAAATGAGTGGATATAATACCCAGACAACCAATTCTATCAAGAGTTTCAACAATACTGCCAGCAATACAAGTCCCTTTCACTGTTTCTGTTCCTCGGCAGATTTCATCCACAAGCACAAGGCTTCTTGAAGTTGCTCTGGTAATAATAGATCGAATCTCGGACATCTCCACCTAAGACAATCGAAATATGAATGGACTTATCAATGAGCTCATGACATGCACATTGGTGCCAATACATCAAGATCCAAGTGCACAAAAGCTATTTGTCAGGATCATCAAACAAGCACATGGTAGTCCCCAACCTAACAATAGATCACTATTTTTAGATTTTATCATTTTTGTTTTGGCCAGACAAGAGGCACTTCTCTATTGTTCTTGTCTCAACTGACTGATTGCCAAATTCTTTTCCAAATTCAAGAGCACCTTCATTGCCACTGGTAAAATCAATATGGGATCTATTTGTTCGCGGCAAGTTATGAAAAATTCCTCCTCCTTAAAAGAAAAAAGTTCTGAAAAAATCCTGGCATTAAAATAAACATGCGAATGCACTACACAACAATAATATCACACTAAAGAATGATACGATATGTGTCAAATTGACAAACACAGGCATGTGGTGAGCACAAAGAGAACTATTCTTTAACCATCACTAAAGAGAGAGAGAAGTGTTAGCCCAAGAAGTTAGTACCTGAAACGAGCTTTTTCCATCAGCAGGACTATCATAAGATTTCATATGAAGCATAATAGAATCAAAATGTGGAATAAGAGCCGACTCTGCTGGGACCATCAGTCCACAAATTCCAAGTAGAGCAGCTGCACAAATTGATCGCAGTAAACTTGATTTACCACCACCATTAGGTCCTGTCAAGAGAAACAACGACTGCATATGAACTGTATTGTGTACTGCACTGCCTTGCGCTACATCAAACCAATAAGGCGACAGGCCAACTATTTTCAGCCTATTTGATCCATCTGAAACTTCCACATCCTGCATTCAACATATGTAAATGTGATTCAACGTTTAGGAACCAGGGACAACAACAAAAATAATGCACAGGGCCTCTATTAGGACTTTACTTGACAAAAACAAGCCCGTAAGAATAGCCAAATGATTACGGGTGACATCGTGGGGAAAAAAACATACAACATCTCACATTTCTAGCCTCCATCAAAAGAAGTTGAGAAAGAAAACAAAATCTATGTCTTTATAAATTGACCAATCCAACAAGTGAGGTTATGGCATAAAAAGCATTCAGTTTGATTGGGTCATTTGAAGAGGAAAGTCAAAAGGCAAGACATATACATAAGGGAAATTTGACCCAATTCAGTGTTCTTAAGTGTCAAAGAATAATAAAGGTAGAAATCGAAATCCATCTTCTTTCCTTAGTAATCTTTTTCAAAACAATTCCAAATCACTCTGAAACCAGTACAAACAAGTAGCAAAACATAAATACAAGCCATGCCCCAAGTTTAGCCTCACAGCAGAGCGAGCCAACTCAACCCTTAATGTTCCCTTTAACAACATGCTGGCCTAATATATGTATATATTTGGCCTTGCATATGGAAATAGCACCAAATGCACCCAAATATATATGATACTATACTATTCAAACACAGAAGATGTAGATGCTACCAAAGCATAACACAGATTGCAGACTGACTTCTGGTGTTACCTTAGACTTACAGAACCCGGCAAGGGTGGGGAAAACCCATTTTCTCCTCCTCCCTTCACTGAAATACAAGAATTGTCACAAGCCAAATCAGTATGTAGCAGAGTAGATATTATTAATTCTAAAATGCCAAAGCATGAGCCTGGTTATAAATATTAGTTAAGATGTATCTCAGACAAAGATGATTTATGTGGTCGCTTTCTGGTCAATTGACTTGAGAGGATTGCCATGCTTCAGTCTGCAAGCAAATTTTCAACCTTGAGACCAATCAAAATGGCACCCTTGCATAGGAAACATGTGTAGCTCAAAATAGTGAAGTAAGTTCATTGACTAGATAGTCTGCTTTTCCCTTTATTCTTCTCTACAGAGAAATGCAGGGATAAAAGAAAGAGAAACCATCCTTGTCTTTAACCTTTTATGCAGAAATGCTATGAATCTGTCATCACACATTATTATTTGAGTTGCCACATAGCACAAGCCTTGTACACAAACTAAGTTACAGATCGTATATAGATGTCCATTCCAACCTCACGTGAGCAAACAATGCTTTTGCAATGACAAGCAACATAGAAGCAAACACAAGAACATTTGTCTTTATCTGCAGCTCAGCAGAGAGTCCCCGCAATAATTCCAAAACCCTTGCCTTAGCCTTGTCACCAGCCTCATGGTATCTGAAGAAGAAACCATTTGAATGTGTTAGCAGTTAAGGTTTAAAAAAGAAAAAACACAAAAAAAGAAAATGTTCTCCTGGATAAAAGGAATAGCAACCTAGCCAAGGCCTTCTCCACCTTCAATGTAGTAAACCATTCCTCTCCAACCTTTCTACCTCTTGAATCTATGGCAGGCTTAAGCTGCTTAATTTGATCTTCCCCTGGAGTACCAGCCCAAACTGTCGGTGCAAATCGTTTTCCCTTAAACCAAACTGCTTCATGTTCTCGAGAATAAGTAATTTCTCCCCTTGGACCCCCAAGTGGAGCAGTGATAGACTTTATTCGTGAAGTGATTGGGACGAAATCTTCTTCAATCTGCAATCATCATAAACATCAGAATATTAAAAACGAAAAGGCTAAAAGAAGTCTGTAAAAGTTCTGGAAGAAAGTCACAAGTCACGACAAAAGGAAAATTACATTAATCACACTTGAAGGTTAAAGAGGTTCTAATGATCTCACTGCTAATATCAAAATTAGGTTTGCCTCATTTAGAATTAGATTAACTCCTTCTAGTACAAATGGATCCACTTATCAATGCTGTCCACTCTACATGGCAAAATTAGTGGCTATTACATCCAACTCTCTCTGTAGTAGGGCCACTACGGCTCCCTGCTTCACTCCTTAGTTTGGTATGCCTTCTCAAAGATTAAGAACTTGGGCTGAAATAGATAGGTTGACCAGCTACCACCACAAAGCTGAGGTTAATGTGGTTTTCGAGGTAACACTAACTGCAGGCTATATCACACAAAGGTGCCTACAGTCACAATGACAAAGGGCTCTGATGGAGCGGTCAAACAGATCTGCTCTCTTATTCTCTCATGCCCGTATCCGTCCCCATTCCCAAAAAAAGGAAAGGCGTGTACTCATGTCTAATAAGCAGTTCAGTTGATGGAAGACAAAATATCCTTCTGGGATAATTTAAGATAAGTTCAATATCTCGGGTGTTCATTTGTTTCTACTAGTATCTATATGCAAAACCAAAATACAACAAATAAATGAGGACTTCTATGGCTGGAATTTGCATAAGACGCACCCACCCCACTTTGATGTTGCAGTTCTAGTAATGCACTGTTGTCATAAAGCTAAATGCTAGGACAGGCACAGCTAAACTCACAATCGAATATAGCCTGCATAGTAGTCTGGTCAAGGCTGCATAACAAAGAGCATGTGACTGCAAGGTAAGAATTAATTTCCACCTAAAGAAAACTAACTTCAAATCGAAGAACTTTTATCTGACCAAATTCACATCATCAAGGCCCAAATTGCCAAACCAATGAGTAGCCTGTGCACAAAAAAGAAGCAACTTATGTGTATGTAAGGCAAATATAGCCTAAATGCTTACAGCTTTTGACAATGCCCCTGCTGCCCCTTCAACCTCTGTAAAAGCTTCTTCTACATGTATCATTTTAATGCGCCCTTTCCATGAGGACTCCATGTCCTCGAAAAATTCAGCGGGAACAAAGGAACAGGAACTAATCTTTTGATCACTTTCACCGTCTAGAGAGATCATGCCACCAATTTTACTTGATGCCCATTCACATTCAGAAACCTGGAAAACATCCATCCAATTAATTCCTAAATAACAACCATGCAACTTTTATAATTCCCAGCTATCCAAAAACTAGAATGAGAAAAAGAAAGAAGCCTGAGATCGGCTGCATGAAATAAGGCCACACAAGTATTGCTCATTTGTATATCTTAAGACTTAATAATTTTTCCGCTGGAATGAAATAAGGCCATACAAGGTTAACTTTCATATGTGAAGTATTATTACATTGTTTGATTTAGAGATAAAAGTACAACAATATAAACATCAACTAATAATTTTCAAACTTTCCATGGAAGGGGAAAATTCAACATATCATGAATTTCACAAGAAAGAACAATTCACATATCTTGAATATGTTTGCAGCGCCACTTGAGCAATCAATTGACTATGCAAGGAAACAGAAAATGCGATAGCCACATAACTGGTGAAGCAAAGAGCAAATCACAACCTTCTCGAGTTAAAGGGTCTCAATGTGATAGTCATTAACCCAGACTACTAAGGCCATAGAAAGGTCGAGTGAAAGCTTAAAATGAGTCCAGAAAAGAAAAACAATTAAAAATGATTTAACATCTATAGCCCAAAAGCCGAAGTGCACATAAGAATAGCAGAATTCATTCAAATAATAAAGACAAAGTTTCAGTAAGACCTGGATCAGAAAACCAAAACATCTAATCAACTTATCATTCATTAGCAAGACGACAAAGAGGAAAAACGTTTAGAGTGGGAAACTGCAAAATAATCATCTGAGGGAGAAACATGTTAATGTTATAACTTATAAGTGATGTGACACCAGTGTTGGATGAATCGCTCTACCAAGAGCATACAAAGAAGAGCAAGTAGATCTCCCAGGGGATTGCAGGATTAGAAAATGAAAAACTCATGGATAAACCCAAGGATAAGGACTAGTTTGAGAAAAACATAAAACGTCTCTCTGCTGTCAAAAAGCTAAGCCCGTATATGAGCAGCAAAACACAGAGATAAAGCGACGCAGGGAGACAGGCTACAAAGCACCTTTTAACTGTCCAATGCCCGTCTCTTTTCCACATTTACTGATTAAACAGCTGGAGATATTAAGACAAACTTCTTGCAGCAGATACAAAGGATGCCATGAAGTTTAGCTTAACCAAGCTGAAAACAGTTATATATCATCAAGCAGGTGTGGATTGGAAAATACTTTGCTAGGCTTAAGCTTCCGTAGAGAATTGAGTACACCCTTTGACTGCTGAAATAAATCTTCTACGGATTGGTCAGTGAATGGATTTTAGTCTTCATTTATATTATCCAATGTATAAGGAAATAGAAATCTGAAGGCTGCAATTTGAGCAAGATCTATAAGATCACAACGGCCCTAAAGTTTATCGAGTAGGATCCAAGTTAAGGTCTACTTGGTTCATCAGGTCTTTCATCGCAAACGCAGTTCGAGAATAGCCATGTCTTTGCCTTATCCTCCAAAATACAAAAAAGTGTATCCATATCATAATTAGAACCTAAGACTCATTCATAACAAATGATAAATTAGAACCTAAGGCTACTTCTCTGGGAAACGGAAGGTACAGAACGACCAGATAAATGGACTTCACTTTCCTCTCTGTTCTATTTTTCATCCCCCTCCTCCAGGCGAAAGACCAGCTAGAGGGACTCAGCTCCTATATAGGAATGAAATGTCTCAATCAAAGAATCATTAAACCATGTGTCTATAACTCCTGAATAAGAAAGAGTTACGCATTTGAATGCTCTCTCATTAGTTTGAGGTCGGACCTCATAAAGGGTTAATCAAATAATTTGGAGACCTTGATATTGAATATAACAAAAAATGCATTGGTTTCTTTCCATGCAAGGTGCAGGCTGTCTACATACTAAAGCCTCAGATCAGCCACATATACTGTGCACAGGTCTCAAATTCGTTTATTTGCATATATATGTTCAAATGTGTAAGGAACACCGAGTTTCTTCCAATAACATTGTCATACAGATAAGGAGACATGAATATCCACAGATGGAGAGCTTGATAGAACTCACTAATGTCTGAAAGTCAACTTTTAACCCTGTTGCAACCCATGTTGGATCCATTAATAGCTTTAGAATTTCTCTGAGCTCAAAATTTCTGTACATGTGCAGTACTTCATCCAGAACATTTTTAATTCTACAAAACTCAATATGATTGGCCTCCCTCAGTTCAAGTAGCTTCACAAGCTGCATAACAATGAAGAAAACTTTCATTAGGTCCTCTAGGCCTAGCCTAGCACGGCAGATATGTGGGGAATATAAACAAACGTATCAAGTAATTAATTTGAATTTTAAAATATCGAAATTGTAACTTGCAACAACTTAAATTAAAATAAAATGTTATCAAGCAACACGTCTACAAATTAACGCTTCAATGCTCCACATCTTTCTCGGCCACCTAAAACAAGTAGATAACTAAATACTGCTTTCAACTGCACACCAGCATAAAGTATGACCGCAGCAACCTTAGTTATCATGACTCTTGTTTAGAAAGGCACAAGTAAAACATGCTGAATTAGCAAACCTCAATCATAGAAGAAGAAACTTTAAGGGCAACACATTAAATGCAAGGATGAAACTCAAACACTCTGACTGATAAAAGCAGAAACAATAATTATGAACATATCACCTGTACACAATCAGACATTAAACTAGAATCTAGTAACCTAGAATTGGATGAATATTTATTGCGAGAAAGATGGGGATGAAAAGTTAATTATATGCATGCAGAAGTTCCATTAAGCACAGGAACTTTGTAGAAAAGGAGATGACTAAAGACATATTGCCAAACTAATTTAACTAAGAAGCCTGATAAAAATTAGAATCAACCTTTGCAGATGAGATGCAAGTAAAGTCAGGAATCGAGCAATTTATCTCGTTCATAAGTTTGCAAGTAGCTGCCCAAACAGTAGAAAGAGCAGGACTTAGCACAGAATCTTAAACAACAATACAAAGAAAAGGTTATCATTGCAAAGCTAGGAAATGTTGACGAATGCAAGAGAATATTGGAAGAAAACTGGTCTCCACATTCCTCGTTAATAATCACCATGAGAACAGAATTGTTACAAGATGGCATAGAGCTATGACAGTACAGGACAAACTTTCTTACCAAATGTAATGCCATACCATGAAATCCATGCACAGAACTAATACATGCCTATATTTCGTAGTTATTGCACATATAGTCTGTTTGGTATAGCTATGGCTGTTTTGTGCTGTGTCGAAGCACATACATTTAACGACATATCTTTTCAAGGTGTTGTGCTGAGGCTACAAATGACTAATGTGTTTGGCAAAAGCCGCTGCAAGATTTACTATGGTTATCAAAATGATGAAAAGACCTATAACATTGCTGTAGAGTTGTTACCAACAATTATATATGTGTGTATATATATATATATATATATATATATTGTTAGAACTTTTGCAATGTACCATTTTCACCTTATACTAGTAGTAGTCGGAGGAGTAGGAGTAATAGTAGTAGTACTAATAACAATAACAACAATAATAATAATGACAAAGTTGTTGTTAGTATTATTACTTTATATGTCATATTTTTATTATGATTGCTATTATAAATTAACATATTCACGTTATTTTATTTCAAATTTCTAAAAAAGTTGCTATAACTTTCCTTCCCTTCAAGGGAAAGATATTAATGAAAATTTGAAACAAATAGAACTGTGATTATTGTTAGTATTATTAATATAATTAATATTTGCTCCTTTATTATTATAGAATTAACATATTGATCTTATTATTTTTTATTCCAAATTCTAGAAACGCATTTGATGACAAGAGAAAAAAGTAGAATTTTAAAAAGGGTATTTTTGTCCTAATAAAATCATCTTTAAAAAGTTTAAAATTTATAGCACCTCAAAGCTACTAGAGGCAGCTTTTGGAAGCTGCTGTGAAAGTACTCTAGATGTTTACCAAATGCCTCGAAAAGCCAAAGCACCCTATTTCACAATTGTAGCAGCTGAGGAAAACCTACAATAAGATCTGTAGGTCTATATCTGAAGTTTTCACCCAAGAGTTAGCGGCAGTTTCCAGTGTTATCAGGCGACAGCCGCTAATGTTAAATCACTGACGGCTGGACAGTCATGATATGGCCATGGCTTTTTTTTTAAATTAATTAATGACTTATTTATGTAAACTATGTTTTCATTTAAGCTAGTCATATTTAATGAACACCAAACATACAAGAAGATGCTATATGCCAACGTTTAATCTTACATGTAGGAATTTTCTACATAAGGTTAAAGATAGAACAGAACCAAGCATTTGTCATCATACTTTAAAATATTCCAACCTATAGATAAATCCCGATGACGGAACATAGCCTTAGATCTTCTCCTATCTTTTCTATCATAAAATTAAATTCCACTCACTTGATCATCTAAAGTACACCATTGAAAATGTCAAAACCACCTCAAGTACTTTCTCTCATCTTATCCTCAATCGACATCACCTCAATTGCTTCTCAAGTACAATCACTTCTTAAGTGTTTACATATATACGAGTATGCAATATGCACTAGTCTCACTCTAAGTTGATAGATAACCAGAAGAAAGCAATTGGCCAAATATCTAATGAAAAAGAAGTTGGTCTTTCAAGGAGAAAGAATGCCCAGCAGGGCATGAGAGTAAAATTCGCACAGCCTAAGAATAAGGTCTTCTTGAGAAATACAAAACTGGGCATAACAGCGAAATCATTCATCTAGTTTCTCATTAGTCCAAGATAAAGCCACGAAAATGGAAAAGGATAAAACAAAATTTTGAGAAGTATATATATATACACAAGTATGCTCAGAGCCCTACTCTTAGATTTAAATTCTGGTGTTCACATATTACTTATCTTCCAAGAGGAGAAAGAGATCATTAAATTTCTTCTCTATATCTATTATCTATATACATAGTGGGGGGGCAGATTGCTGGAGGATGGGATTTGAGAGAGAGAGAGAGAGAGAGAGAGAGAAACGCACATTTTAATGTTCTGTCAAAGTGAAAGGACCATCAACCTAGATCCAACAATGTTTATAAGACCACTTTCTATGAGTCAATAGCACTCATCCAACTAGTAGGAGTCACAATAAGCCCCCTGATTAAGATAGTAACAATCATCTGTGTCCAACCCTTCTATCCTGTGAGACTTACAATATCCATTTCCCCCAGAGATACAAACTAAAGTGGTTACTTTCTCTTGTTCTTTTCTTGTTGGGGGGGTGGGGGGCGGGAGGACGACGTTTTCAAGCGATCCCATTTTCTCCAAGAGAAGGGGACTATCCAACTCTAACTGCCATTGCGTGATTCAATCAACAGCAACAAGTATCACTATTCTGGTTAATAAAAGAGGCAAACCATCAAGCAAGGGACTTAAAGTACATCACAGCACCTTGAATTGTGATTGCAATCTCATATGCAGGAGGATTAAGAAGAAGATCTCTAACATACCTGGCAATGCACAACAAAAGGGGGGAAACACGTGCATTAGGAGAATTTTTTATTAAACGGACTTCATATCTAATACAATAGCAAAAATATTAAACGGACTTCCATTAACTTTGATTTGCTAACATGTTAATCAGTTCTGCTTCTTTACTTAGACAAAGTCTCAATGAAGAAGAATCTTTTTTGCAAGCTTCATATCTAATACAACCATAAATGGAAGAGGTTAAACAAGCAAAGGCTCAACTAAAATGGGTCCTTTCATGACATCTTTATAAACCACTTGTAACGTCAGCTAGTCAAAATAACTGCAGTAGCTTTTATTCACAGTGGGTGTTAACTCCATGCCATGTCTTGACCATCACTGGTACTTCAATAGACTTTAATGCTAAATAGTAACGTTCCTTATCTGACTACCATAAGAGTGATATCATCTGATTAATCAAACAGACACCTACTCACCACCTCTTAATCCATGCCACAGCTACAAAAAGGACTTCAGTGTCATCTAAGACAGTAATATTAAAGAATCAGTTAAAATTCATATTTAAACCAAATTGACCCTGCGAGCTATACATTCACCTAATCCATGTTAATCCGACAAGCTAAGATATAGAAGTCAAACATTAGCAAGTTTGTAGATCCAACCAGCCCTTACTCCTTTTGTCACACTTATCTAAAATGATTACCAAATGAATCAATCCATACTCCATAAGGCCAAGCACAAATCCTTCACTTTCATATAGTGTTGTATAGAACAAAGAATGATAGACTGTGTATGTTCTGTTTCATTGACAGCTGGCAAGGCACACTGAGGGATTATTCTGGGACTATTCTACTAAAGTGTAAATTGGCCAACTTACAGTGCAGGCAGACCAGTGCAATTTGATGGGAGCAAAACCTTCAACAAGCAAGGTATGCCTTCTGTTGGTATGGCACCTGTAAGATGCAGTTGCATAATGATCACACACAATACAACTCACAAGTGCAAACCTTCACAGCATCAAGATATCCAGACCAAATTAAACCAACCAATTTGTGTCGCTGTCCCCAAATGCAAAGGCTGAGGTCTGTTTTCTGAAGAGACGGTAACATTTCTAAATTTAACTTCGTCATCAAGTCCGTAAAGCTCCTTTACCTAAAAACAGCAATAAACTGAAATGAAATGGAACAGTTTCTCATTAACTTTAGGATATTAGCCCAACGTGGATGTAACACTGAAGAAAACCTTGAACAGAAGCTCAGGCACCGGATCGCCTTCGATCCATTCAAAGGTTCTGGAATTACATTCCCCCCACAATAAGCCTCCCTTGCCATATTCTCCCCAGCGAAAAGTGCCTAAAATCTTCCGCATGTCAAATTATTGCAAAAAATAATGGCTATCGTTGTCGAGAAGATAACAACTGTCTATTACAACAACAAAAATCAATAAACATGTATATACATAGAGAAGAATGGCCAAGAATAATCTCAAAATACTGCAGTCTACTGCAATATTTCTTGTGTATAGCAATCCTTCATTCCTCCACCTTAGATAGCCTATTACATTTTATGTAAGGAAGATTAGCAACACTGATATCACGCAGCTAATATCAAATGTGTTTTTGCAATTATGCAATTTAAGTTTCTTCTGTTGTGCTCACATACAGTCACTTTTCACTGAGCTGACAATCTGATCTTAAAACCACCCTGCTGATGCTCGCTGCCAGCAACATTGTCACAAACAAATACATGCTGCATATGACATGAAATCTGTCATATTGCAGAATACAGTATGGAAACATAGGGCAAGATCACTCTTCTCCAGCAGTACAAAATTCAGATTACCAACACAAACAGGAAAGAATGATCAATAACCCAAAAGGTAGGGACGCTGGTCAACAGGTTTATAAAATTAGGCAGTTTTACACAACAAAGTTGCAGTACTCAGCAGTTCTGTCGAGAAACTACTTAGCAAAATAAGGGAAAACAAAAATATTTTGCCAAAAAATTAAGGCTAGTGCCAGGTTAGTTCAAGGGGGCTTTGCTCATTAAAGTACTGTCCAGATGCCTTTTATCATCTTTGTAAGGAACGGGTGAATTTGCTAAGTTGCTTGAGTATGCTAGTTCACTCTTAGGCTTTGATTTTTTTTTTTTTGGGGTGGTGGGGGGGGGGGGTGTTGTGCGGAATGGATTAAGAGAAGGGGCAGAAAATTTGAAATTTCTCCTCAAAAAGTTTCAAAATGTTATCCATTTTCTCCCCCAGCTCTCCTCCTAACCCCCCCCCCCCCCCCCGTCCCCCCCCCAAAACAAAGCAATAGAGAAGTCAAGATTGACTGAATGCTCAAGTAGAGGCATCAAACACATGAAAGCCAAAAATATTCTTTTAAATGTATATTCCAAACAATTCTTTAACAAATTTTTCATACCCTAAGGAAATAAGCTATGTCACTTGACACTAGCATACCTTCATATATGTCATATTTTTCTCTTCATCCTTTTGTAATAGGCACATGACAGTGTGCACAGATTCCCATCTCTTTGTGACAATATTGGACAAGCTATTTGGCACATGATAGTGTAGGACCTGTTTGTTTATGTTTCTTACAAAGCCAAATATAACTTTTTTTTTGCTTTTCCGCCAGAATTTAAAACACTATCCAAGTTTTGAAATTTTTTGAAGAAACTGTATAAATCTACGTGTCAACATTTGTAAATTGTGAAGTTTCAGGTTAAGAAAAAGTCAAAGTACGTCGGCCACAAGATTTAAATTAAGCAAAACGCAAAAGTTTCTCCAGACACACCTGTATGCTTCTGCAGATGACATAACTTGCTGAATGAAACCACAACACAAATAAATGTAAAACTAAAGTTATGGAGAAAAGCATTCGGAGTGTATCATTGAAAAGGGCAAAAAACTTCATTGACAAAACATACAGGGACCCCGAAGATGCACATAGCTCAATGTGTGCTTTTCAAATTACATTCTTCAACAAGTTAAGAAAAAGGTCTAACCAGATGAATTCTGCCTCAACGATGTATGCAGAAATAAATGGTGGTACTGGCAAGTTCGCAGTTTTGTAACCAGGGCCTCTTCAGTTAGACCGTCCTCCAGCATATATGTCTTCATAGTCTCTAGAACTAGAATCATGGAATATCCTCTAGCTGACCGAGATATACCTGAATTTAACATATAAGGGAAATTGAGACAACAATACATTTCATGCCATTTGCCTTGCATAATGCGAAAGCAAAGACAATTCATCCAAAGAAGTCGCACCGGAAAGGGAGAAAGGGAGGACAAAGGAATGCAAACGAACATGCAGGTTATACATACAAACTGCGCAGCATCATAATTGCCACTCATTCCAGGATGTGAAGCAATCACTGCCTAAAAAACGTGATTTTTCTGTACATTACCAGTATCTCAAATTATAGGCCTCTCGAGGAAGCACCCCAGGGGATACAAGACAAATTGCTAAAGAGATGGGTAGAAAAGCACTTAATGCACAATCCTGTATTATCCAAACAATGGCCACCGGATCCAATAACTAATGCATTTTTTCAATGGAAGTAAACTTATGAATCTGATGAATAGTCACATTCTTCTTAACCAACCAAGCTTTCTGTTAAATGGAAAAAGATCGCTCAGGATTAAAAAAGTAAACTTGTTGGTTTATCAAATGGTGGTGTTCCAGTTTTTGAGAGAATTATCATGCTAGCTGATTTGACTCGGGGAGCACTATTTTCTGTAAGTTGCAGAACAGGCTCTCAAGGAGATTTGATGTTAGAGTAATTAAATAATAAACCACGCCTTTATCTAACAGCTTAAGCTTTTAGAACAGTTGGTTGTGGTCTCACAAAATTATACATATGAGATCATAAGTTCATCCAAAAACTTCATAAGCTACTTATCAAGATTGTGATAGTTGTTCATATCTTCAGTCTTGCTGTTTTTAAGCAGTATAGGATTCATGCTCTTTCTCACTTAATAGTAGTGTAGTATGTCTTCTTCATCTCTTCTGTTCTTACATTTTTTGATGTACTAAAACAGTTTCTCTTTTAATAATGCAGAATAATAAATACAAGGTTATGTGCTTATTGGCCATCTATAAAATAAAAATAAAAAAAGTAGCTTAAGAAACCATGGAAATTTGAGGCTTTGTGCTGCAATAAGCCTAAAGGTACCCAAGAATCGTATCATTTGTAACAATTGATTTTATGGAAGGACAAATAACATGCTCTTACCAAAAACTGGCATTGGCTCTGGAAACTCCAAATCATGATCAATACCAACAAGCCCATATACATAGGGACTACCAGGATGAGCATGCCTAAAGACGGTAAAAAAAGTGAGGAGAAGAATTTGCACATTGAAATTGATAAACCAAGTATAGATGATGAAATAGCAAAGGTCTCATATAGATGCATGGGCCCACTCATAAAAGCTTCTCTAAATTTCAAATTGTGAAATACTTTTACTCAACAACATGTATCAAACAATATATAATCATATTCTTTGCTCTATGTGGGGGAAAACTCAACATGATAAGAAAAAGGAGCGGCCTCAGTCTCTCCCATCCATCAGCAAACTCTTTTTTTACAGCAAACCATCAGCTTTGACATAATATCAGCCTATGTTATGGACAGCAGAATGTGACATAATATCAGCCTATGTTATGGACAGCAGAATGTGAATACTTATCTCGATTATAAAATGGTGTAATAGATTTTGTTCAGCTGGCTTCAATCAGTGAGTTAGACATTCGATCAGCAGACTACGAATAGGTATCTTAATTTATGGTTGCCCAAGTGTTGACCGACACTTATTATCATATCATCATAAATTCGGACTTAGGATAGCTGACTTTTGTTTCTTTCCTGTAGTATCTTATGCAATACGAGATTAGGAAAGCCCATGATAAATAAACTTTACTCAGTGCAGGAGGGTGAGCAATAGTATCCAATATTTCCAAATGTGTATGGGAGCAACATAGTTTACAATCTCCATGACATCTTTCTTCGTTGCAATATCCCTAGTAGCTGTGCACCTCCCATTCAGGTAAAGCATAGGATGAATTTAGCTAAACCTATGGCTACATGACCAGCAACCATTTACTCCAGTTTTTATTCTATTGACAGCTAGTCTGCATTCGCCTCGAGATAAGAGAAATAAGAAAAATAGCCTAACAAGATGTAAAGGGTCCGATGCAGATCTTTGTTATACAAAAGAATAACACCAAAAAGCTGTTAGAAGTCAGAAAGAAACCCTAAAAATGCTTTTACTAGCTGCCTCTCATAGAACTTCCTTATTTTCTGCTCTTGGATATGGTAAACTTTTCTTATTCATTCAATCAGACAAAAGTTTGGTAGATACTTACTGTTTTGCCTATACCATAGTTACTCTGAATTAACCCATTCATAATGCCACCTTATATAAAATGCCCACACATCTACCCAAGCATCTCTATCTTCAGCAAACTCATTTCACAAGCACAATGGAACAAAATTTAATGAGAAAATATTATCAAAAAGATCACTATGTCACTTTGCACTGACCCTGATATAAAACGACTCTTGCGACATCGAGCCTGAGTTGGACCCTGAACTTCTTCTACTATGCACTGAATAAACCAAAGCCAGACACTTTAATGAAAAATCAATCCAAGGCAGGTCTATTAAATACCAAAGCCGAGAAACATATGTTTTTCATATAACTATACAGATATAAATACAGACATCTGAAGATGGACTAATAGGAAGAAAAAGAACAAAACATAGTTCAAGCAGCAACAAGGAGCAGATATGCTAGGCATGATCATGAAGAAACAAGTTGGCATTGAAGATCATGAACCACCAACCAGAGGTCATAGATGAAATCACTAAATTTCCATGTCCTTTCACAATTGAGATGTAGCCTTTTGTTTCAGAATTTGTTGAAAAGTGCCCCTAGGACACTTAATAAGATGTTTTAATTATGCTTTGAAACTTGTGAATTTATTATGACATGCTAAAAAGGAATAATTTTCAATCTTCAATGTTCCTAATGTACATTTGAAAATGTTCTTTCTATCTTTAGGTTGTTATTAAGTGCCTCGGGGCACTTGTTAACAAGTCCCTTTTGTTTTTTCTTTCCCTGAGTTCTTATCATGCATCTGCATTTCGAATATCACATTTGGACACATTAAATCAGCAATCAAACTTTTTAAACAAGAAAGCACTATCATATGAACATCAAGCTTTATAATCGAAAGACGACAGGAAACTAGGACAACTGGATCAGAAGTCTAAATGCCATGTCTCATAATCAAATAGTAAAGTAAAAAATGTAGAGGGCAAAAGATAAAGCAGAAAACTGATAAAAGGTTCAAATACTAGCAAAGTCTGATCAAATGGGCACACATCCGCTAGACATGGCCCACGTATGAGAGATGACCGATAATTCTAGCTTTTTAAAACAGTTACCAAGATGAGATTTATAAGAACATCCGCAGCAAGCATTTGGCGCTTCCATGCCTCTGAACATTTGGACATGAATTATTGACCATGCGCACAGCAGTACTATCCAATCGTGTCAATGGAATGAGAACCACAACTAAGTATGGCTCTTTTATTTATTTCAACTGGGTAAACTACTTTTTTTTTGGTAGTGCATGATGAGTAGATTAATAGTAGCATAGTTCATAGTGACATAAACAAAATATTGTTTTGGGTTTATCTCAAAATAAAAGTCGACCACTATTTTATGCAAAACAAGTGCTTAAGTTCAAGGACATGATAGAACACAGTCCGCAAACTATGCAATCAGAGACCATGTCAGGCAAGAGCTATAAATTGGTAGTAAACATATGAACATCATGCGACCAGACAATAAAACTGAATAATCCACCACCCCCCCCCCCCCCCCCGGGGGGCACTAGAGGAGTGACTCAATATAAGGAAAAAGTCGAGCACAACAGCATCCTGATCAAGCATCCATAACAACAGTATAGATCCACCAGACTGAGGAACAGTTGCCCTAGACACATTGAGTTGCACAAGCGAGCATATGGGAACAAAGTCATTAATTCTTACCACAGAAAAGCCATTCCGAGTGAGGTCATCCAGAGTTTGTCGAAGATTCTGCAAACAAATCATTTTCAAAATTAATTGAATTTTTTTATAGAAAATGAAAGACAAAATGAACATCCACAACAGTTGTGCTATTCCTGCAAAACCTTATACGGAATCTTATTCTTAAACATCAAAAGCAGTTTTAAGAAAGAATATCATGATCAAAAAGTAGCTGCAATATGCAAATCTTCATATCTATGACGTGCTTGGATCTGCTCCATCCAGTCCAATTAAATGACCCCTAGAAAGCACAGGAGGTTTAATTCTAACTCCATCTGTTCTGAGATTGGATTATATTAGCCAATTCTTTCCTTAATAAAAGCAACGGCAGTTAGATTACAGAGACTGGCCCGGTCAATAGTACAAAAAATGCTGCCAGGTCATATGATACTGGCATTATAACAAAGAAATAAGTTTGACATTCATGGAGCTAAAAAGACGAATTTATTAGTCATTACTCTCCCCCATAATATGCAGCTGAATGACAAAGAGTTGCAATAATTTCGTTGATTTGTATTTTTATTTTTATTTTTGTAACTTTTTTTTATTTGTATTTAAATGCTGCCCGAATGCCATGACCCAAAAGCTATCCTGCACACTGTCTCAGGCAGATAAAAGAGAGAGTGGACTGGAGGTCAGATTTCCTTTTATCTTTGTATAGATGAGAATAAAGACCTTAAGTAAGGGTTATAGCAAAGATATCACCATAAGTACCTGCAGCATAGATCACTGGGGTACACAGAATAAAAATAGACACACAGAATGGCCCTTGTGTAAAATGTGGTAGAATAGAGTTAGCCTTCTTAGTTTATGTTGTTGAAAATAAGATAATTTTGACTACTATTTAAAAAAATAATCATACCAATGTACTTGATGCATAGCTAAAAAATTAGAATTACCTTTTAAAACAAGAAACTCATGGATAAGTATATGCTCAGAACTTAAAATGGCAAATTTGGTAATATTTCATCTAAAATGTTGGGAACACCGATAACAATTAACAGCATTACTGGTGTAGTCTCTTTTGCTATTTTTCCTTTATTTTAATGCATTCTCAACAGAATCCCCGTCTGCCCATTTTAGTGTTTTGAATTGCTAATTTTCCCATGGAACATGCATTGCAAATCAAGGATCACTCAGAAATATGTATTTGAGTGTACCATATTAACCATTTTATAAGTCCACTAATCCCTCAATAAACTTCCCAAACATTCACATTGAAGTTGCGTGCAGAACCAGTTGTTCTAAAACTTAAAATGTCAGAGAAGAGAACAGCTCTCTTTGTAATTTATATCTTGACATTCAACACTGGAAGGCTAGTAAAATGATGAAAGCCCCAAGTGTCTAAGCCTGATAAGTGATGGTGAAAGAATTTGTAGAAACCGATAATGTGCAAAGAAGTGAACAAAATACACGAGTGAGAAGGAAGTATGAGGAATTGAACTCGAGACCATTGGCTTCGCTATGCATCTATGTTCATGTTCTGTGCCAAAAAAAATTTTCTAAAAGCTTCAGCTATTACAGAAGGGTAAATAAAGTTAGAAATCCCGTCCATGGTGTTACCATCGTATGGAGAGTGTCTACACTCAAGCAGAAAGGTAAAATACAAGGAGCTCAGTTGAAGAAAAAGAGAGAAAATTATGATGAGAACAATTTTTTATAAGATGACACAAGATGTACTAGTAGTATCATGTTGCGCTCGACACCAAGTCCTTTCGGTATCAAAGAAGATACCGCTTTATTTTAACACTAGATATCTATCATTAAAAAGTCCACAATTATGCAGTGAACATGACCATTTAAGTACCAGATAAATAGCTAGAAAAGTCCGAACATAATCCCAAATTATATGCTATAATGGCCCATTAGTAGAGGAAAATATCTAGTAAACCAAAATTGATAGCTTCTAAGAAATAACAAGACTTGCATGTACAATAAAACAATACCATGACAGGGCATCCAGCCCTTGGAATGCTATCTGAGCGTAAGCCACCAAAAGGATTCAGACCAGCATATTCAACAAGAATACAAGCATCTATCCCAATTGCCTCATAAAACTCTCCGACCTGAGGGCAGAAAATGCTCAAATCATTGTCATGATAAATGCCAAATGGGGTATTGCATTTCAACTTGAATGGCACCACAAGCTCATTTGGGATATGAACATACTCTGCATAGCAAAACTTCTCGAGGAAACTTTGATTTGAACTGCAAAATTTCCGAGTTTAGCGACCCTTCTTTTAGACTACATAAAACACATCAACTTATTCTCAGATCAGCAAGAAGTAGCTATCAACCTATCAACATAGACAAGGTTATGTATCAATTTATCTGCATGTGCAAACTTGAATAAGCAAAGAGAAAAATGTTGCGTGATCTGGACATCAATTAATTTCAAGCAAATGGAGGGACACATCCAGCAAAGTCCCGCAAATCCATGAAGAAATGGTCATCTTAATTATCAAGTTTCTCCCATTTGAGAAGATTCATTTGATCCATAGATAGTGCATATTCATACTTTACTTCACAGCAAGCCTCAAAAGCATAGACAAACAGCATGTCAGCATTTCCACTGAACTTGAACTGAAATACTACAGTCACAGCTTCTTCCTACATGGCTAAGAATAGTTTAACAAGGAATCAGATAACCTATGGATACTGCTCACTAATTGACTGGACTCAGTGATAGGGAATTTAATCTGATGATAGAATAGAAGAATAACTAGCCCACTCGATGCATGTAAATGAAAATTTTACAATATATAATCTCAAATGCGAACTATTGAAGGTGAAAAAGGGCATTATGGTTGTATAACAGTCTAAAGAGTCCGATGGAGATACTTTCTTAGAACTAATAATATGATCCCCTGGTTTTTCCTATCCAACCACCATTTTTTTAGTTGAAGACTGATTCACTCAGTACAAGAAACACAGACCAGCTTTTTTCCCCACGATAATAATTTTACTCATCAACAAGTTGTCTACACAGGCCTATCAACATGTCACCGGTCTATGTTTAATTACCAAATATAGAAATGGAGACTCAAAACCGTACTGGTATCGAAGTTTCGCATGCAGATAGATAAAGAGGCTCAAAAGCAGCGAATGCATGCGATAAACGTTGCTGGCAAAATATGCTGTTTTTGTTTCTGAAAAAATCACGAAAAATCACCTTCCATTTTTCAAGTTAACATCAACACCTAGCAAATTGGAATAAACGAGCCTGCTAACCAGTTGGACCGTGGAAGGCTTCCTGCAAATCTGCAACCTCTGCAGAAAAAGATATAATACAATAGGAATCATTCTCTTTAGAGCAGGAAGGCAAAACTGTACAAGCCACTGAGCAAGAAACTCCAAGCCAGTTTTCGTTATAATTATGCTTCAACCAGCAAACCTCTTTCCACCATTGCATTTGAGAAATGTATTTGTCATCAAGGATGTCATCAGATATTCTGCTTTTCTTGGAAGATTTTGTGCTTCCTTTCAAAATCTTCTGGTTTTGGTAACATCGGATTTGCAAAAGCTGTCTGCTTCGGCGTGAATAACTAGAAAGTGCCATTTGAAACAGAAAGAGAATTAACTCATCTTGAAGTTGTGAATTTAGAGCAAAATCATACATCGATCCTATTGCAATGCAGATATAATTACTTAGACTATTAGTCAAATCAAGATCCATGCCAAAAAATGGATCCCATTCTCCACCGAGAGCCGAGAACCGAGGCACAAATATCGAATACTAAATTCAATAACCTCGTGGGATAACTACAGTTACCTAAAATTAGGATGCCATTCAAAACCAGGAAATAGAATGATACAAACTCTAGTGTGCTCAGTGATTTGAAACTGATTAGGTGATTACCCGCATGATAACAGGCTAGAAGTGAGGATTAATGCTCCAAAATGACCAATTAAGCAAGTCCATGAAGAGAGTAAAATGGATGTGACAACCACAATTCAACATGCGCCCCTAAAATTCCAGTTAAACTACTCGACAGCTCCAACCCTCCAAAGGCCAAAAGAGAGCGACCCGATGAACAACGAGGCCGGCTGACACCCGTTTCCATCCTCGAAAGGCTAAACACAACCGGTCACATAATAAACGCTCCCGTCACCTAAATCAAACAGGTCCGGCGCTCCAGACATCGCATTGCGGTCTTCATTCAGCTTGCCGCGGAAAACGCACACTTCCACCACAGAAGCCACTTACTACAACTCTTGCTACGACTCGAGTGCCGAGACAGCTCACCCTCATCAACCTCAGGCGCTTGCCGGAACATTTCCAAACGAACAACAGTTTCCCAAAAAAGAACAAGAAAAGGAAAGACAGAAACACACACACACGCACACACACAGAGGGGTGTTACATGAAGGGCGGTGGAGGACCGAGCGAGCAGCGTCTGGGAAGAGGGAGAGGCGGCCGGAGGAGGAGAGACAGGGAGCGCCATTTGGGCAGCGAAACGACGGCGTTCCGAGTGGCGAGCCAGCGCATCTCGGTGGTTCCCTTCGCTTCGCCGGCGCTCCGGCCAGGGGATCGCGCTCTCGGACGGGCTCCGGCGAGGAACGAAAAGCCGAGACCGGAAGGGGGGAAGGAGACAGGCTCGCTATCTTCGTCTCTGTTCTGTTTTGTCTGTACGATGCGAAGTGAGGCGCTCGCTCACGTGCAATAGCAGCGCGAGTTGAGCGTCGTGCTGTGGGCCCCGGGGTCCGCGGGACCCAATGCAATCGCCGCCGTTGATTTTGTGGTTTGACCTTTTATTTAACGGGAAACACCGAAAACTTTTCAAAACATGTAAGGAAAGAGCCACAAATTATGCCTATTGCGATACATTTATTTTGAATTCATTGGGAAGAATTTTCCTTAAACTTTTTCTTATGATATAAAAAATCCTACACTTATATTTATGTCACATATTTATCACTTATCAAGATTATGTTAAATGATTTTAAAGCCAAAATAACGTTTTTTTTCTATTTTACTTTAGTCACATGAGCATCATATAAACATTATTTACTTGCTAGCGTCCATGTATGTCATATCGGTACAAGTTTAAAATTTTTTATATTATATAAAGAAAATTTAAGGTAAATGTATCACAGTGAACATAATTTAGGGTTTTTGATAGTTCTAAAATTTATCATGAAAGTTTATATTGCGAAGTTTGCAGACTATTACAAAAATTCTAATATATTTCTACTTTTAGATTAGAAACTTTCGCGGTCTTCACTCAAATAATCTTGGGCAGTAACTTGATAACATTTGAGATAAGTTAACCATAGATTATATATTAATGACAATGGATACAGAAGCTCGGCGCACGCAGAACTGTAGTTTGACCTCCTCCATCATCTGCAGAAAGCGGAAATGGCAGCTTCATCTAAAGAACTCTCTTCTGGCACACCAGATTGCAATCTGTTGGCTTAGTTTTGTTATATTTTGTTATTGGGTAGCTGAAAAATCACGGCTCAGCCTACATGTCCAAGTGCATATATGCATGAAAGACTCGTTGAGGGAGAGACAGAGAATCCTTCATCTTCCTCAGCCGCCCGACCGCCTGTTTCTTTGTTGGGCTCGAAGCCGGGAACTGGAAGTGGCTTTGGCTGCTTTGCTGGCGGAGGCTCTTGCTACTGTTCGATATTCGTCCGGATCACCTTCCTTAACGCCCTCCCTGTATTTCCTGAACGGATCTCCTCTACTAGAGTCCATGCGGCAAGCATGCATTCCCAGGGAAGGCGGGGTGGCCCGGAGCACCTCCGTTTGCTCAATGTGACCAACACGAAACCGAGATGTCGCCGTCGAGAAGCTGGACATTGCAAGACGGCATCTCAGCCAATGCCGAGAGCCCTCCGGCAGTTCCCGTCAGTTTTCGGCGATGGCACTCCCAACAATGGCAGAAAGATTTCGCGCGATGTATCCCGTTCTACTTTCCCCAAAATGAAGGACCTTCTTTTTTGCTGAATCGCGAGCAAGAGCGCGATCCCATGCATCAACTGTTTCATTAAGGTCCTCTTCTAAAAGTGGCTTGGCCACCATGGTCGATGGTACTGGAAACAACCATGACAATAGACGAAGGTAGAAGTCCTTCCAGATCAACAATGGTCGAATACATCTCATTCCCAGTCTCTTGACAACCCAAGCATGATCTTTTGGGCGATGGACGAGCGACTCGAGCTCTGTAAATTTTCGAACAATATTTGCCACGAATAAGATTGTGTTGGATCACGGTTTCATTCTCTATGTCCACTAAGAGCGTGTTGCAGTCCACAATGACCTGAAATTCAGGACCATCTTGCAAAACCATCCCATGCTCTTGAGATGTCTCAGAAGCTCTCTTTAGATCACATCTTCCACTTTCTGCAATTCCCAAACATGAGATTGCTCAAAATTTTCTTGAATGTTAGAAGAATTCGCTTCATTTTCTATTTTTCTTCGAAATCCTCGAGGCATATTAGTGAGAAAAGTTATCATTGAGACATGCATCCTATCTCTACATGGGAGTTTCCCAGTTTTAACAGTGTAATGCTCTATGTCGATGAGCAAAGAGATCGAAAACAAATAATACCTTAGACTCTGTTTGTTTCGCGGAAAACATATTCCAGGAAAATGTTTTTCGGATTTTCTAGCATTCAGTTCACGAAAAATAAACTAGTCATGAAAAATATTTTCCATTGATGGAAAAAAACACCTTCAAAAATCAAAAGTGGGGAAAATGTTTTATACTTTCTAAAAAGCGAAAAACATCTTCCATATCTTCCTTCACCTCACTTTCTTTCAACAAACATGTTTTCCTTTTATTTTTATTTTTTGTTTTCTTTTTCTATTTTAAAAAAATCGAGCTTTTAATTTTTCGATTTTTCTTTGATTTTTTTCCTTTTTTTTTCTTTTTGTTTCTTCCTCGGATTTTGCTTGCTTGTGGCTAGGCTTGAGCTCATCGGCCATTGCCGTGGCCATCGACCGGCCGTGGAAGAAGCAAAAAGAATAAGAAAGAAAAGGAAAAAAAAGAAAAATAATTAATAATTAACAAATAATAAACAAATCGAATTTTTTTGTGATTTTCCCCATAAAATCAAATTAGACACCAAAAGGCGAAAAGTATTTTTTATTTCGTTTTCCAGCTTTCAGTCGAACACTGGAAAATATTGTTATTTTTCTAAAAAATGACTTCATAGAAAGTATTATTCAGAAATGTCATATTTTCCTGAAACGAACGAAGCTTTAATTTCTTTATAAATAATAGGCATGTGAATGTAACGTTGGCACGAGTTCTTGCAAAAGTGATTTTACAGAAAATGGAATTGTATATAGTAGGTTTTGTGTTATGGTGGGCAAGTTTGTATTTTCCATTGAGAGACCAAATTGAAGTACTCTTGACTTAAACATAGTATTGATATCATGCAAGGACTATGGTTTGTTTAAGAATAACAAATAAAAGTTACTAGTTTTTTGTTCTCCTGAGAAAGAGAAACAATATCGACAAACAAAATCTACACAACCCCCTCTTTCAATGTTAAAACTTAGGTAATTTGATTAAAAAGAAAGAAAAACGGTTTTCTTGATAAATATTGACGACTTGCAATTATAGGCATGACTTCAAATGCAAGCATTAATCTTCCTATTTGTTCTGTATTAAACGTCACATAAGTAGGATGATTTGCAACTCTCCACTGATTTAAATGCTCATGCCTGTTACTGACATGGTTGCCGTAGCCAATAAAAAGAGAAAAAAAGGGCAAGGTCATTTTTCAAGATAATTGTCCAAAAAATCATAAACCTATTGTATGGCGGATTTAGTTTTAAACATTTCAATTGTGTCAATTTAGTTCTAAATCATTTAACGATTTGCCAATGAAGTCCTTCCGGCCAATTTAGGCTAGAAATCACTGACGTGGACTCTGGCCTTCTTATGCAACACGGCCAACATTAACGTGGATAATTTTTGTAAATTTTTATAAAATTTTCGGAATTTTACTCTCTTTTTTCATTTCCTTTTTATTTTTCCTTTCGCCGCCAGTAGAGCCTCGGCAATGGCCAACGAAGTCAAGCAAGGGCCACCATTGTAGCCTTTAGCAAGGGCTCGTCTATGTGAGGGCCTCCCTCGCCTAGGGCCGCCTGGGTGAGGGCCATGACGCCCTTGCGTAGGTGAACCCTCACCAATTCCAACAAGGGCAACCTTCGCTCGTGGCTCGCTAAAAGAAATAGGAAAAAAAAAAGAAAAGGGAAAAAAATGGAAAAAGGAAAAAATTTCGAATATTTAAAAACATTTTAGAAATTGGCTAGGTCAATGCCGGCTATGCCATGTAGGACGATTAGGATCCATGTCAGCGATTTCAATCAAAATTAGCCGGAATGACTACATTAATAAATTATCAAAAGATTAAGACTAAATTGGCATAAACGTTTCAATTGTAGGCCAATATAGTTCTAAACCGTTTAAAATTTGGCAATGAAGTCCTTCTGGCCAATTTAGGTTGGAAATCACTGACATGGACTCTGGCCATCTTACATGACACAGTCGGCTTTGACGTAAACAATTTTTGTAAATTTTTGGAATGTTACTCTCTTTTTCCTTTCCTTTTCTTTCCTTTCCTTTTTATTTTCTCTTTTCTCCTATTTCCTTCCGCCACCCATTGGGCCTCGACAATGGCCAACAAAGGTCATCGCTCGGGTGAGGGCCGCCCTCGTGGCCTCTAGTGAGGGTTCACCTATGCGAGGGCCTCCCTTGCCTGGGGCCACTTGGGCGAGGGCCATGACACCTTCGCGCAAGTGAGCCCTCACCAATCTCGACAAGGGCAACCCTTGCTCGTGGCTTGCAGAGGGAAATAGAAAAAAAAAAAGAGGAAAGTAAAGAAAAGGGAAAAAATTCCGAATATTTTAAAAATTTGCAAAAATTTTCCAAATCAGCGCTAATCATGCCATGTAAGACGATTATTGTCCACGTCAATAATTTTCGGTCAAAATTAGTCAGAAGGATTATATTAGTAAATTGTCAAAATGTTTAAAATTAAATTGCTACAATTGAAAATTTTATGATTGAATTGACCACTATACAATAGGTTTAAGACTTCCCAGGCAATTTCCCCGTCACCTTCATATGGGCAAAGGTTTATTCATCTTCGGATGGGTGCGTTGGGTGGTTCGTTAGGTTAATGACACTATTTTGACTAGGAGAAATGATCTTTCAGGCGGCGCGATCTGTGAGCAGTTCTTTTGACTTCATATGGCGTGTCGAATTCGACCGTGCTGTAAAACCCCCATAGCCGAGGACGAACCTCGCTCGGCGGAGACGAAAAGGCCATTGGACTTCTATAGCTCTGAAAAAGGAAACCGGTTCTGGGGCCAAGCGACAAGATTTTTCAGTAGCTTCATGAGCAGTTCTTTTGACATTACAGTATTGAGCTTTCATTCTCGTTCAAGTGGCCCTTTCGGCTAAAGTCCCCGGAATGAGCTGAGGATTTGCGCAAAGGTTCTGAACAGTGCTGTCTCTCTGTTTCACATAGTTCTTGTCTGAATCTCAAGTGTTGGACTTGATCGATGCGATGTTATATTCCCACATCAGGTCATAATTCACGCTCTTCAGCTAATTACGCGCAACTCTTGTTCTTCGCGATTGATGCTCATCCCGGCAATAGTTTTATGCTCGGTGTTACAATTCTTTGGCGTAAGTCTCGACTCGTTTTCATTTATTAGTCTTCGCCAGATTATACTAATCCTTTCGGCAACTATTTTTCTTGCTTTAAATATCGTTCTGGCAATTGTTTCATGTTACTTGTTACAAGCAATATGCCTGTAGCTCCAAGCTTAGCAATCGCACTAGAACATCTCCGATGGTCCACTGTCAATTTCTGAAAGAAAATCACACGGTTTTGTTCTAAATAACACTTACTTTCAGGTACTTTTGCCATGACCATATGCTGCGTTCCGTGGCAGACTAGTTTGATGGACTGCTAATAGCTTAGGCAGGGATGGTTCCCTGGCAGGATCAATACCCAAGTGGAAAAATTGCTTGCTGAATCTCCTTCTCGAGCCTTGTAAAGGGCCCGAACAGGCAGAGACCAAAGTTGTGACCTTTCCAGCGGCTACATATGGAGAGGGCAGTTCTCCGGCGCTCTAGTGGGAACTTCAGACGAGGTGTGAACCGAACAATATCGAGCAACACATCCATAGGGGACGGTCAGAATTAAGATTGGGCATTTTAAAGGCTCCGTTCCACAGAGAATAATTCTCAACAACACGAACATCTCCAACAACCAGAGCATCCATGTAGGACATGCCGGTCTCTAACCTTCCAAGTACATCAGATCTGTGACCATCGACATGCTTCCCAGCCAACATATAGAAATAAGCGCCTTTAACAAAAGAATTTGGAAGGCAACCCCTGTAAAGGAACCAACCAATTTCTCTGCAATGAAGAAGCACTCACCAAGTACCAAACCAAGTGTAATCCAGATAATTTGACCTCTTGAGGTGGTAAACAGAAAGATGACTCATGGGTTGGAACTCTCAGCAGGTTTTCATAGAAACCATAGGATCAGGACTCACCTTGCGTGTATATTTGCACCTTGCACCATCCGAGCTACTGATATGAGATAAATAGATCCAGTAACTGAGGAGAGCTTCACAATCTGATTTTAACACCAAATTCTCGAGCCAAGGTGTACGAGTAGTCCAACACAACAAGAAGGAGACGCGTGTGCTGTGATTAGATGCGAAGACAGAGGAAGCAAAAGACCAACTTCATCCTCTCAAATGAGCTAAGAAACAAGTATGCTCCTAAACTAGATCACAAGCTTTGTTTTGCTGGAGCGAGCGCAAAAGTCATTGGCTGAGAAGATTCCTCGCTTTGCAGATACAAAATGTTTTGATGCAGAAGCGAAGAGGAGCAGAGAACCAGAGGGGGAAAAACCGTGAGCAGTGATGAAATGAGTAGCGAAATCATGCCGTTTGAGCCGATAATCGAAAACCTCAAAAGACAAACATGTAAAAAGTCTTAGAATTACTCCAAACAAAGTAACAATACGACTGCTAAAGTAACTTAAGCATGTAAGCATCAGAACATGGCCAACTAAGTATGAAAAACACCTTCAAAGTTTCGGTAGCTGAAGAGCCCGAGCCAAATACATGTGGCATCTATGCACCCTTTGCTAAAATACTTGTAGAAGCCATGCGAATCCAAGTTCCTAACTACTTCACTGTCAGGACACCAACATACGTAACTCGATCATCCAAACCAGGCTACATAGGCGAAGGTTCAGCAATTACCAACTCCATTTAATATAAGCCATGTGCTTCTACCAAGATGCAGCCTCAATCCCTGCAGAAATGAAATGAATGTTACACTTCTTGAAAGGCATGGAATCTTAATCCTTGACATATTGGAGAAACCCAATGATCTAAGCCTACTACTAAGGGGTGTCATTTACTGAAATGCACAAAAAGAAAAAGAAGAAAAAAGTAGAACCTGACAAAGATTGTGACAACCAAGTCATGTTCCCCAAGTAACATTTGTACATAGTTCTTTAACAGCTTTTGGTTATATTGCCAGGGGACTGTCATAAAGTAAAAGCAGTCTACCGGTGAACTTAAGGCCTACCCATTGGCAAAAGGGGAATCCCGATTAGCACGGCGCTGCGGAGGGGAACGGCTATAGCTGCGGTCACGTCGAGGAGGTGTGACGCTGCGGCGGCGTGGAGATCTATCCCGGGGGCTGTAGCTCCTGCAATTTTATGCAAATCGATGAATATAATCACAAAAAAAGAAAAAGCCAAGTGTACCGGACAGCAAACAAGACATATAGAACAGAAAGTTTTATAGGTAAAATCAAAGTATGACACATACTATGTTCTTACAAGAAAAACAATCACTATTGCGATCTCATTCTCCTAATCTTGTTCAATTGAAGGCTTTTACCATAAAACACAAACAGCCGGTATATACTATAAAGTATGGAGAGAGAAAATCATAACAGAACACAAAAATGAACCAAAAACAGTATTAAAAACCTAGATGACTATTCCTAGAACATGCGGCCAGCAAAAAGGCGATTTTACCAAATATTAACCACCAGACTTGGCACTTCAGGGGTCAAAACAGTCAGGTTGGACATCTCAATCACTGAGCTAGTTGTGTAGACAGAGGTCTCAATCAAATTTCATTTTTTACAGTTGAATACAAAAAGGCCAAGATCCATGGTAATTTCGCCCCTTCCAAAATCTGCTAACCCTTCCTCTCTCAGCATTTCAATGGGTCATGTAGAAGTTATTATTTCATTCCTCAATCTTTATTTCCATTTTTCATTAGTTGATTTCCATCCCCCTTCTGATTATTGCGGTACAACTGCCACCATAAGAGGAAACCAGATTGAAAGTTTTCTTTTTCTCTCAAAGAGTTATTTCAGTCTGGCTTTACTTCCAATTACCATACTTGAGCTTTTTCCCAAATCAGAATTAGAAGGGACATTTCAACTCAAGTATTGCCAGCAAATGCTACCACATCATCTGAAAACGAGACACTCGCACCACATTAAGCCCATTCTACAAAAAACTAAAACATCATCAAACAATTGTCAGCAGAGACAATCCTGTTATGCCGATAAATAGGGTGTTGACATTGAGGAATAAAACTAAAACACACTGCAGCATCTAACAGAAAATTAATTCAATCACGGAAAAAAACTAATTCAACAGACCTTCTCCCATAACTTGGACTCCTACGACGCCGAGGACTGGGGCTCCTATGCCGTCCACTTCCCAAGCTTCTCGAACCAATGCGTGAGCGACACTCTCTGGCAAAATGACCCGGCTCACCACACTCATAACACTTGGAGTCCTCACCTCCGCCATAGCCACGTCCACGCCCACCCCCACCACCACGGCCTCCACCACCCTTGTTGTGAGAAACTTCCACGCGCCAGCCATTCTTTCCTAGAAATCCAGCATTAATTCATGGAGATTTTTAAAAGTCACAAGCATGTCATACGTGGGATAATAATGCAAGTAAGATTAAACTGTAGAATCACCAAAGGATGTCCGTCGTGCTCAACTTCGCTATTCTCTAGTAAATTAGTTAAATACGCATCACTGAAGTTATCAGTTCCTCCTTAGTCTGTTCATAAGCGATTCCAATGACATGCTCTGATCTTTAAAATGCCCAAAAACTATCAGTTTCTTGACTATATGAAGGGCCTGTTTAGTTTGACTTTGGGGGAACGCAAATACCTTTGGGCTAAAGGGGTTTTCCGAAATGCAAGTAGTGTATGGTAAGTATTTTTTAAAATCAACTTGGGCGAAAAGACTTTTGCTAATATATATATATTTTTTAAAAAAAGCTCCAGTGGAGCTAAACCACCGGCCACCGCCGCTGGCCAGATATGGTCGCTGGCCAACCGCTGACGGCTAGATCTGGTCGCCGGCCAACCACTGATGGCCAGATCCGGTTGTCGGCCACCACCGCCTGGGGTCACGCAACCCCGGCAACCGCCGCATGGGGTCACCGGACCTTGGGCGTTGCCTGGGTCGCTCGACCCAAGCAACGCCCGAGGTCCGGCGACCCCAGGCGGCGGTCGCCGGGGTCGCACGACTCCCAAGCGGTGGTCGCCGGGGTCGGGCTAGCCCTCAGGCGGTGGTTGCTGGCCGCCGGACCTCGGTCTAGGGAAGATGACCAGTGTCGATGAACAGTGCAAGTTGCATTCCGAAAATGCAACTTCCCAAAGCACCTCCAAAGGAGCATTAGCCAAAGGTCCCTTAGAGAGCATTCCAAATGCAATTGTATCTCTCCAAAGTGAATAAAAAAAATTGTCAAACACCATTTGCATTTGGCCAAAGGACTTTAGAGCCCAAATGAGCATTCCAAATGCTGAACCAAACGGGGCCCAAGAAGTGCTGAACAACAAATCACAGATCAATGCATGATGAAGACAGAGATGGGTTATTGACAAGGCTTTTCCCAGTATAAAATTCGAGTGTGCAAATAACATTTCGAAAACAGCAGTCGACTAAATAAACAATGTCTGAGCCTTTGTAACTAGACTAATGACAGTAACCAAGCTTTCATTCATAGATCATTCATATATGCTCAGATATTCTTGTCAAAAAAGTTTTTTTTAAGCACGGTGGTGGTAGCATTTCAACCACGGTTCTCTAAACAGACACCTCAGCCGCAGCTTGTTTAATTCGCGGGAAAATACAAGTACTCCCCCAAATTAACAAGTCAATACCAGTCACCTGTACAAACTGTCCAGGTAAAGATCACAAGAAACAACTTCCACATGAAATTAACAACTTGTGAGTGTCTACAACGGAAGAAATCTGAGTTCTAGATGGGCGCAGGTCAAAGAAGACATCTCGTACTAAGACGGAGGAAAAGAGGATCTTTTTACTGACCATCCAAGGAACGAATGGCATCTAGAGCATCTCTTCGATCGTCAAACTCAATAAATGCGTAACCCGGTGGCCTCCGAGCAACCCAGACACTGCATTCAAACCACCCAAGAAATTAAAATCTACGGCCAGCAAGCCCATGGAAAACAGTACTGCATCAGCTAGCAACATAAAACAGTAGACGAACACGAACGTTTTTCCGCAATACCCACAAAACCCTAACTGATAAGGAGACAAACCAGAACTAGCCAGTAACAAAAAAGGGCGAAATCTAAACAGAAAAATCCATCCTTTAGACCACGCAACGTTCGAATTTTACCTTCTAAGAACACCGAAAGCACGGAATTCATCCTCTAGATCCCGCTCCGTCACCCGCGGGTCCAAATTCCCAACGTACACTCGCGACATTGCCGCAGCAACCAGCTTCAGACCTCCACAGCCAAGAAAAAACCAAACAAGATCACTAAAAACCAAAGACCCCGAAAAACTACAGCAGCAGATCACCTCCCGAAGCACACCCAAAAGGGCAAAAAGAGGCAAACACCCAACGAATTTCGCCCGACCGCGCACGCGCAGGAATTCAAGGGTCGGAACGAAGACCAAAAAGCGGCCACTTGAGCACGAAAGAACGACCAAGAACTCCACTTTTTCGAGTTCAAGATCGACGATCACAACTAGGGTTCCAACACGAAACGGGCCGGCGAGGCGGCAAGCGGATGGGATCACTGTCGAGAGCGGGAATCGAGGCTTTACCTCTCGAGAGATTCTCGACGATTTCCGAAGGGGATCGATCGAGTGCGACTTCGGAGCTCTTCGATGTCGCGACCACGGTGTGCAGAAATTGTCGAGAGCTCGACGAGTCCGATGGAGATGTCGGCTCGAGACGAAGACGGTTGGGCCTCATCGCCCACTGGGCCTGTTTTTGGTTTCAAAGATTTGACTTTTGACCCCATGTTATGGCAATACATGATAAGGAAAAAAAAACGAAAATTCGTGTAGGAAAAAGGTGTGTCTTTTGCCTGTTAAAGGAGAGCAAGGAAATTTGAGATTTACTAATCCCTTCAAATCACATGTTTATGATATTTCATTTGCCATGTCGCGAGCATAAACATGCTCTATACGTGATATATTCTCATTTTCTTTAGTGAGAATTGCGAAACGTTATGGATGATAGATCTATTGTTCGCAGAAATATATTGGATTTGTTACCATCCCATTCTGTGTTTATTCCGCACGCTTCATAGTGGAGATCATGATATTTGCAATAGATGCCTTGTTTATTAGCAAGTCTGCACTTGATTCTCTCCATCTCATTCGTGTGAACGCATGCGCATATCGAAATGTTTGTGGATTGTTTTGTAACCATTAAAAAGGGAGTAATTGTTAACAGAAATTTTGTTGGTGTTTTGAGGAGGACAAAATATTATATGTACAGTAACGTGCGTAATTGAGTGGGCAGAACAGATTCATATGTTGTTAACAACAAGATGTCTAAGCATGTAGAAAGACCATAGAGGTGAACAAGCTATTAGGTGTGAAATGTGCTGGTGGCTAGATGGACCTTGCAAATGCAGAACAAGTTGTTGGACTAGGAATATCTCAATGTTCAGAAGGACCTTGAGGATGGTCAACAAACTAGAGAATGCGTGATCGTCGAAGAGTTTGGACGAATCAATAGAAGACAAATAGACTAGAGGAGGACTTCCGTTCGTCGTAGAGTTTGGATTGGAGCAAGTAGAAGTGGAAAGTCTACGGAATATCAAGGACGTCAATATGCTTGGAAGTGCCTAAAAGTTGATGGAGAATAAGACTGCGAATGATAACCATTCTGTTTCTTTATTTTTCAATTTTTCTGTTTTTGAAATAGATTTGAAACAGAAATTCGTTTGGTAATGCAAAGTTATTTTTCCGTTTCTGGAACAAATTTTGATTTCAGAAATAAATTTGGAACAGAAATGATAAGTAAAATTTTTCTACTTTTCTTTTTCTGGAACAAAAATGAGAAATAAAAATTCTTTTCATTACTTGCCCTCGTTACTAGCCAGTCACCTACCCGCTGCCCGTCACTACTCACCTACCGACCGCTGCCTCCAACCGCCTGCCAGCAGCTATCTCCCACCACCCACTGTCCGCGGCCTCTCGCCCATCCGCCGGCCGACGTCTCCCGCCGTGGGCCTTCGCACGCCTCCCATAGTCGCTTGCCACCTGCCGTCCACCAGCCGTCGTCTCCCGTCGTTGGCCGCCGCCCGCTGCCCGCTATCCACTGCCTTCTCCCACCGCTGGCTGTTGTGGGCCGCCTCCCGTAGCCACCCGCTGCCTCCTGCTGTCTGCCGTCTCTCGCTTGCCGTTTGCCGCTTGCTCGCCGCTCACCTCCTGCAACCGCTTGCCACCCACCATCCGCCGCCTCCCGCCCACCGTTCGCCCCCCGCCTCCTGCCACCATTCGTTGTCCACCGCCCGCCCGCCCGCCGTCCACTCGCTGACTGCCCGAGAAGGAGAAATTTTGTGCAGTTATCAAACGAAATTTTATTTCGGAAACATAAATTTTGTGTCGTTATCAAACGCGTATTTTTCTCAAAAACTTATCCATGGAATAGAAATAGAAAAATCTATTCCTGGCTAGAAATTGATTTTTGAAACAAAATGATTGTCATTCTGGCCCTAAGCTTATTTATTCATAAGTTTTGATGGACCTGACTGCAGAAGATGTTCTCGCCGCTACAAATAGAGTAATAATTCTAGTACGAGCCTCTAAAATCCTAGAGAGAAGATCCAAACTCTATCAATTTGATTTAAATTCAAATTGATGTTTTACACAAGGTCTCAGGATTAGGAATCCACAAAAAGCGAAGAATAGACGGTGGCAGGAAGACTCTTGCAGAAGCAAAACTGACTATTTTAAGAAATTATCTCCACGGAGCTCAAGAATGTTATCTACACTGTAGATGACAACCCATGGCTACTTGTGAGATTTGAATTTCAAATGGTCATTGAGGTCTAGTGGCAATAAATTCAACCCACGGCCGCAATAGTTGAGTTGGGTAAAATGAACAAAACTAGTCTATGCTCTGAGTTTGTATCTTCTTATTATGCTTGTATGTAGAAGCTGTGTAAACCTAATTGTATTTCTCAGTAGAAGTCTGAGCATCTATAATCAATTAACATGGTGCTAAGAGTAGCAAGTATTGGTTATATCCGCAAAAGCCAAGCTACAAGAATAGGGAAGCATATTAAGACATTGTAATATCTCAAGGATTATTACATAGAGGATTCCAATCTCGGTTTAAGCTATTAGAGCTAGGAGAGTGGAACATGCCGAGAGGAAATGCTAAATCACTATAAATATACTTTCACTCTTCTATCCCTCAATTTCCTTTATATTTTGTTGATCGAAGATAATTGTTTCTGTATATCCACTATCGTTCTACAGTATAAGTGCACGTTACACAGTATCCAACATTTGAACACGAAAAGGTTTAGAGTTTTCTTATACAATTAATTCACCACCCAATTAATTGTCTGTGCCTAATCCATTTATCAGCGAAAAAGGTCAATTCATGAGCGCTAGATTAAACTAGGACTATATTAATGAGTGTTTTTGGTTACTTGTTAAATACCTAAATAAGGAAGTATTGTAGTGGTCGATGCATTTTTTCTTCGATGAAGTGTGCAATAAGTATTTAAAAAAAATTTTAAATAAAGTATGCGTAACAAGTCGTTGGCGCATTTTGTTACCTAACCAATTAAACTAGAAGAGATTAAATTCGGGCCACAATAATTAGTTGCTTAAAGTTATTGAGTGGGCACGGACACGAGAACCTATAAACATGCAAAATTGGCGAGGATAGGAAGGTTTCCTGGTGGGATTTGACATCGAAGGCAGCTTTTAGGTTTCAAATGTTTAGAATAGGTTAGTATAAGGAAATTTTAGAGTATTGATGTTATCTTGTACCCAATATCCTGTGCAAGGTTCTGTAAAAATACAAGGTATTTGTAATAAATACTTTTTAAATGAAGGATTTATTTCCTTAAAAATCTCAAATTTCAGATCCAATTCGAATCCTGCCGCGACCCTTTTTTTGTCAAAACAAATCACAAGCTTTCATTATAATCCCAAATCCGCCACTGCTTCCAAAAATCGCCAATAATTTCTTCAAAATTATCAATATTAGGATAAGTTAGATATTATTATCAGAACTCGCATCTTCACCAACGCTCTCACCTTCGTAAAGAACAACAACAACTTCTTGATATTGATAATTTTGAACAAATCGATGGCCATTTTTGCACACGGGGCAGATTTCGGACTAAAGTGAAGGTTGGTGATTCTTTTTAGACATAAAAAAGTTTGAGACAGAATTGAGATTATGCTCAAAGTTGTACTTTTTTTTAGGGTATTAGGCCTTTAATAGCAATAGAGTCTTGATTTTTCTCTTCTCTTTCGCGATTTCTTTAAAATCCTCAACATAAACACATGAAGTTACATTACGGAATGAAACTCGGATGGGAATACAACAAAGAACAAAGGGCGTTCCATGGTCGAGGGAACAAGAACTCGCCATGCTTCTTTATTTCCAACACCCGACGCAACGATAACAACACAGAAAGTTTCTTCTTTCCCTTGAAAGAAAGTGGCCCTCCATGCCTCGGAAGGACGACTATGCGCGCAGCTCTCCTACACGATGGAGCATTCGTTCTCCCACTCCCCAACCTTGTACGCGCGCTTTAACTTGTCGTACAGTCCGGACAAAAAGCCCTTGTCCAAGCTCCGACCCTGCGATCGATACTCTTGTTCTCTCGTGCCATCATTGAAGTGAGACTGTGTAGGAAGGACGAGACGATTTAAAGACAATGGAAACAGATCATGTCACTGTGATTTTGTCTTCATGAGGTGGTAAATTTGAGAGAGAGAGAGAGAGAGAGAGAGAGAGAGAGATTTTACTTGGCCAGTAACTCCTCCCACCTTCTGTCTGCCAATCTTCGAGCGATTACTTTCTTCCTGCTAATGAGGAAATTAGTTTGAAAACTGCTTTACAAACTACATGATTATCTTCCGCACCAACTTGCGCAAACCGAGTTTGTATGCATCGTCCATGTAATGGGGGGGTTAAAATCTTTTGAAGCTCGATAAAAGGTAGGTGAACATTCCTCAACGCAATAATTTTTATCGAAAATGTAAATTCTTAGCAGAGTGTTGAATTTTCTCTATCATGTAACATTTTGTTATACTAGTGCAGTCGGACGGTATATCTACTTGGAATCATCTTGTGAGCCGCACCTGCCATTCCGTGAATTTAGCCTTACCCATCGCACGTGGAGGAAGAGGCGATTCAAATATACCTTCTAAACTTTGAAAACTCAAGATCGGACGTCTATTTATTTTGATCTAAACTATAAATTTTACCTTTCGACCGGGTACGTCGGTACTCGGCCTATAGTTCAATAGGTGTTTGTACTCGTTGCTGCTGAGGACGTAGAAGAAGGTGACCAGTTCCTGAAAATCGAGAAAGCCGTCCTTGTCCTTGTCCAGCTCTTCGAAGAGCCAATTACAGTTGTCGGTTTGAATCTTGGCTTGGCTCAGGAAGACCCTGAACTCGCCGATGCTTATGTTGTCGCTCTTGTCCGTGTCCATGGCCTCGAAGAACTTTCGGGCTGCTTGCTTCTCATCGTCTGTCAAGTCCCCATAGTGAGCCGACGCAGCCTCGCGAACCTTTTCTATATCTATCTTTTCCAACTCGGCCTCGCGGACCTCCTCTATACCCATCTCTGTCGACACAACCTCGCAGATCTTTTCTATATTCATCTCTCTCACTCTCTCGTCCTCGCTCTATCTCTCCTTCTCTGCCTATTTGAGGATGTGTGCAAGTGCTATTGCTATGGAGGTTATTGAAGTATTTATAGAGAATCTCGGTTGAGCGTTCCACGTGTTACACATAAGAAAGAAAAAAAATATGCGAATGATTTTTAAGTTGTTAACGTGTGTGTACGATCAATGTCGATGCACGTGAAACAAAGAGAGAAAGCAAAATAAATTTCGTGGACTTCATTGAGGACGCACAAGTCCCTTCATTTGCTGAGAGCAATGTTACGTGGGCGAAGAAATCTTATTAAAACATATTTACCATGCGACGTGTACGTTTTTCATTGGATATTTAAAGAAACTAATGGTTCAATGCATTGATCCCACCGATTTCAATCCCATTGAAACTTTCTAATATTTTATATTGATGAACATCCTGCAAGTTATATGAACCGGTTAAGTCCAAACTTTTAGCATGTATGGGTGACTCTGACTAAGAATAGCATGCATGCAATTGGTGAAATTCGAACCGGTGACTTCCAATTTCTAAGCTAGAAATCTTCTCATGCTCCAATCAAGAATTCTCTTTTCTCCGATATTTTGTTCTCTGAGCAATTTTAGTCTCCACCATACCTTGAATGTGTGTCCAAAATGGTGCTTGTGCGTGAGAAGTGTTGGTAGTTTGTTTGTAAAACAAACAATGAGGTGCCTTGTCCCACATCGAAAGGATGTGAGTGTGCACGTGGACGAGATTTGGCACTAATCAACGATCATTTTTATTTATTTATTAAATTTCGAATTCATTATTATAAAATAATTGTTTTATCATATTGAAACAGTGTGACTGTTCGCAATAGAGTGGCGGTTATTTTTTAATAATTTAATTTCGAATTTTTATTTTCTGCCTAATGGTAATTAGGCTCTCTCATAACCTTTGGAAGGTTGTGTCTGTTCAGACATAACTTCTTTACATTCGAAAGGTTGTGTTTGTTCAACGTATAAATATTTCAACGTTTTTGTTCATTAAGAATAACAACCATTTTTTCCATTTCTTCGAAGAGATATACAGCCATTTTTTCTAATTGTTTTCCTAGAGAGACCTTGGAGATATACCGAAATTGCTATTCGGTATTCTCAATCGAGACTTTGTTGTATTCTGGAGGAAATTTGCCGGTGACCATTAGCAACTTCGTGGGGCAAATAATTGCTTAAAAAAAGTGATACCACGCCTCAAAGTCTCACTTCATTGTTCATCCCATTTGAAGTTGAAGTTTCTTTTCTTCTACAATTCGAAGGAGAATATTTTTCCAACAATTTTAAGGAATTATTTGGGCAACGATGGAGTCAGACTTTGATTACCTAATCGCATACAAATTGCGTAATCCTTTCCGGTTTCTACACATTCCATGGCGATTTGTGGAGATGGCATGATTGAGTGTGTGGTTAGTGATGCCAAGTTAGACTGCCAAGGAGGAGGATGTGGAATTATCTTGTGGAACCAAACCAACGCAAACAAAGAGGCAAATTCACAATGGATTTTATCCTTCCTGTGACGTGGGTATGCATGAAGAAAGGGAAGATTTATTAGTCGGGAGGACAGCCAAGTGCAGAAGCAATTGAAAAGGTTAGACTTGATATTAATGTTGAATTTCATAAATGTGAATTCTGCCAGAGATCGGGAATGCGGCGAAGATGAGCGTGGAGTTGGCCAAAGGGTTGCTGGACATCGTGAGGCAGACTCTTGGCAATGAGAACTCCTTCCTCGTCAAGTACTTCGGAAGGAACTCGTACATCGTGGGCAGGCCACAGGGGCTGTGCGCGAGGGCGTCCGTGAGATTGGAGCGTTTGAACGAGTACTTGCCCGAGTACAAGTACCCGACGCATGTATGATCGGTCATGTTGTTCGTCTTCGTCGTCATTGTCGCAGGTTCATAGGCAATTCTCTCTCTGGGTTCCTGATTTGAGCAAGGAAATTGTTTGATTGAGAAATTCATCATCACATTTTGTGTATCGGTGTCGTTGACCCGTTATGATAGTTTTTGACTATTGTTTGATTTTTTTTTCAATGAGAAATTGGAGAATTCCAGTGACTCTCCTCTCAGCGATCTGAATTCGCATATACATATATATATATATATATATATATATATATATATATTTTGTTTTGTTGTTAATGAATTCGGATGCACACAATCGAAAGCTCTTGTTGAGATGGTGAGTTATCGTTATTGAGGGACAAACTTATAGTCATGGGAAGTGATGTGTTTGCATTTCTTCAACACTGTGGTGCCGAAAGTAGAGAGTGTAGTATGTTCCAAAGGGCAATACTTAATGCAAGAGCCTTGGCTTTGATCCTTCCATAGTCGATCCCGGGGGTGTTAGCCAAAGGTAGCCACTTGAAGGTGCTCAACTCAGAGTTGTTCCAGTTGCATTTGTAACAAAATGGTACTAACAGTGGGGTCCTGAGAAGGATGATATGAGAGCTTCCTTAAATTTAATATCATGAAGAAACGAGGGCCATGATGATGATGTCTGGCTAATCTTGTGCCTAAGACTGCCCAGCTTGTGTTGTTGGTGGTCATATGGCTATAATTGATGTTAGCCTTACTCATATGAGACTCTTCATCCTGTAAGAGGTAGGTTGCCTGCTTTATGATTTAAACTGGAAAGTTTTGAATGAGAAATTCGAACAATTACTTGGGAGGAGCAGAGTGGAAGATGAAGATGATTGTAGGTACTTATGGTGGCTTACTGTCTCTGGATGTCTCCTGGTGCAGCAAACCATAGTTGTGCTGAGCTTCCAAGACATGTATGCATAACTTTCATCAACAAGACATCTGATTCTATTCTGCTAACCATTTTCAAAATGTTTTTGCACTATTGATTCAAAGGACACTAAGGCCTTGGAACAGAAGGAATGCATGTGCAAGTTGCTTTTCTTCTTTCATGATATTTTAATGTGCTTATACGTTAATGATATGCTTATTTTTTTGAACCAATATGACCGGAGTCATTGAGACTAACAAGTATCTGACTTTTCATTTTTAAAGTGAAAGATTTGGATGAAGTGGATACTGTCTTGGGTATTAAAGTTAAAAACATAGTGGGGGTTATTCTTTGAGCCAAAGTGTTTACATTAAAAAAAAGTTGAATAAAATTCAACATCTTGGTTTCAAAGAAATGAGTACTCCATTTGCTTTCAGTATTAAATTAAATTATAATACTAGTAAAGCAGTAGCACAACTTGAATATGCAAGTGTTATAGGGTCTTTAATGTATGTGATGTATTGTATTAGACTTGATATTGCTTATTTCGTGTGTAAGTTGAGTACGTATATATGTAATCCAAGTATTAAACATTGGAAAGCTATTACCCGAATTTTTTGTTATTATAAAGAACAAAAGTTTGGGACTATTCTATAATAATTATTCGATTGTATTAAGAGGATACATCGATACTAATTGGATTACAAGAGTGGGTGATAAACAATCTACTATTAGGTGGATTTTCACATTTGATGGGTGCGCTGTTTCTTAGATGAGCAAGAAACAAATGTGTTTAACTCACTCAACTATAGAATTTGAATTGTTACTTTAGTAACAACTGAGAAAGAGGCTAAATGGATTAAGAATTTGTTGTTGGATATCAAATTATGACCTAGTCCTATGCCTCATATTTCTATTGATTGTTACAACTAGGCTATTTTGGCAAGAGCTTATAATAGCACTTATAATGATAAGTCTAGACATATTAGCCTAAGGCATGAGTATGTGAGACAATTGATTAAAGATGGTACCATAACAATTGTCTACGTGAGGTTAAACAATAATCTAGCTAATTCCTTGACAAAGGCTTTACCAAGAGACATGGTAAATATGATCTCACAAGAAACGGGGCTGAAACCCTTTAATTAAAATCACCAGTAATGGTAACCCGACCTTTTTCTAGAACATCACTAGTTACAAGGTTTAATGGGTAAAAACAAGTTACTAAGTGATTGTTTGATACTGACATGAGCCATGACATGAGAAGTCAATATCTTCTGTTACGTTTGTAGGTTGAATTAAATTCTTAACGAAGTGTGGTTCAAATGTGTTATTAGTAACAGAAACACATGAAAAATACTTCACCTATATGAGCTTAGAAGTGATGCCGCTTCTTACGAAAGTTGGGGCTGCTTTCTAGAGAGCTCATGAAACAGGTACAAGCACATGGTCATAATAGTGCTGAGTAATATAGAACTTCTCGCTGAAACAAGAGGTTATTATATGTGTGGTATGTCCGATTCTATTATTTAAAAATACAAGTTTAAAGCCGAGCTACTTATCACTTTGATAGAGTTTTGAGATACTTGCACTAAGTAAAGGTTTAACTCGAAAGAGACCTTTATTTATGTATATTAATCTCACGGAAATTTTGGCTGTATATTTTTAACGTTTTATTTCAATTTTTTGTTTTACAAACAAAGTGGGGGATTTACCACCCGCCTGGGTGGCGCTGCTGGAGCGCGCACTTTTCCTCTCGCAAAAGGTTGAGTGTTCGAATCCCGGGCGCCACAGGGTGACTTAACCGGTGGCACGTGTGTGGTGGCTAGCACGTGTCGCCCCCAGGATTTACTCCCCGGCTGTCGGCCGTGCGGGGGTTCCCTGGGTTATCAAAAAAAAAAAAAACAAAGTGGGGAATTTGTTGGTAGTTTGTTTGTAAAACAAACAATGAGGTGCCTTGTCCCACATCGAAAGGATGTGAGTGTGCACGTGGACGAGATTTGGCACTAATCAACGATCATTTTTATTTATTTATTAAATTTTGAATTCATTATTATAAAATAATTGTTTTATCATATTGAAACAGTGTGACTGTTCGCAATAGAGTGGCGGTTATTTTTTAATAATTTAATTTCGAATTTTTATTTTCTGCCTAATGGTAATTAGGCTCTCTCATAACCTTTGGAAGGTTGTGTCTGTTTAGACATAACTTCTTTACATTCGAAAGGTTATGTTTGTTCAACGTATAAATATTTCAACGTTTTTGTTCATTAAGAATAACAACCATTTTTTCCATTTCTTCGAAGAGATATACAGCCATCTTTTCTAATTGTTTTCCTAGAGAGACCTTGGAGATATACCAAAATTGCTATTCGGTATTCTCAATCGAGACTTTGGTGTATTCTGGAGGAAATTTGCCGGTGACCATTAGCAACTTCATGGGGCAAATAATTCCTTAAAGAAAGTGATAGCACGCCTCAAAGTCTCACTTCATTGTTCATCCCATTTGAAGTTGAAGTTTCTTTTCTTCTACAATTCGAAGGAGAATATTTTTCCAACAAGAAGTACCGATTTAAAATCTCAAGAAAAGCAAGATAGTGTGGGGGATGCACCATGTCCGGTTCAACTCGGTAATCCGACCGAACCAGAATGGACTGACTAGTTTAAGGCCGATGCTAAAGAGAATCAGTTTGGTTCCCAGATCCGCTTGTGAGATTGAGAGGCAGATTATTCAAGTCGCAATCGACAAATACCGGTAGGATAGCGTTGGCTTCTTTACGGGGCCACCAATGTGGCCTAATACATGCGTCATATAATATTTGCAAATCTCATCAATCAACGATTATCATTAGGTGAGGTCTATGTCAATTGCAATCATTAAAATTCAAGACAAGACAGCACTTGACTAATATATGTTTCATAGTAAAACTATGCAACTTTAATGTATATCATATAAATTTTATATTTACAAAATATAAAGAATGGAACAATTTTCAAGTAGAACCGAAAACTGGACCCGAATTGGCTGGAAACCGATCCACTCGAGAATCGATCACTCCTAAGATAGAGGCAATCCAAAAAGCACAGAAGAACCTCCAATTATCAATGGAGGATCGAGAATGATCATGGCATGAGCCTTTGATGATTAATTGCTGTAATTTAAAATTTCTGCATTTAGATCATGGAGCGGGTAGGGATCCAACTATAGGATTATTGAATTTCATACCTGACTATCTATATAGTATATCAACCATGAGGAGACAGAGTGATTAGAAAAATTTGTAAGAACTTACTTTAGGATAGAGTGAATTTGATGATTATTTTCTCAAGGCAAATCTCATCTCGGATTTGTTGCAAGTTCCAGATATTCAAACCAATCTTGGAGGTTGGTAATTCTCTGATGAAACAGGAAAGCAACTAGTCCCTAAAGCAGTAATTATCCTCGTTCCAATTTGGTACCTAAGCCTTTTCTTATTAATCTTAAAAAAGAAAGTGACACCAATGATTTTTGAATATTGGTTCAAGGTGTAATGTTGTTCATTAACTTTAATTTGTTCAATTTGACCCTGAACTTTAACCCATTATGCGCTGTGATTTCAAAACTTTTGGTACATGTCCAATCTAGTTTTTGAACTATATGAAAATGTTCATTGTTGTTATGTTCAATGTTGTTTCTGATGGAAGGACAATAATAAACATTTTCATATGTTTGAAGACTGCATTGAACATGTATCAAAAGTTCAATGACCATATTGAACAAATTAAAAATAAAGGACTGCGTTATATATTGGGCTAAAGTACAAGAACCACACTATTCTTTGGGTCAAAATTTAGAGATCATTTGTGTTATTATCCCATCTTAGAATATTTTGTTAATAAATAAATCTTTTACTCATTTTCATGATTGCGTTCATTATTTTGATCATTGCCGGGAAGCTACACATTGTAATTGGGGAGGAATCAAATGTTTTAAACGATGAAGAATGGTAGACCGTCTGGGTCAAGGGTCAATGTAAGTGTGAAAAAGAACAGCCCGCGCCCAAGTCAAGGTCATGCTTTGGAAAAAAATCGACCTGTGCACTGTGTAAGGACCAAGCGACATTGTCATGTACCCTACTTTACATCCTCCATTGAAAAATTAAAGAAGAATCCACCAATCGAACGAGCCTCGGACGCAATATTCTGAAGTATAGTTAGCAGACATGAAGATACTGCGAGATTCGATGGGTTGTTCTGTCTCTCCCCAGTTTCCAAGAAATCAGAATGTTTCCTACTTTCTTCGAATTTGAACGCCCGTTACGCCAGAATTGACCCAAACATGAAAGATGATGCTTTTTTATGCGATGCTGTAGAGTTCAGGCCAATTTCGATCCAAGGATTCATGCCATTTGCATGGAATTTGGCCTAAAAAATTGACCCAAGAATGGACACTGTCAACCAGCCATTGGATCTATATGTATCTGCCCTTTGGTAACTCAATTACTATCTGAAATATGTGGTCTGCTTCAATGTGGTAAGTTATGTCCTACGCGATCAAATCTCCAAAGAAAGTATAAATTTTTTCCATGTCATTTAGAATCTTAAGTATCAAACGCGCACATTAAATATAAGTAAAACATAGACGCCTCCACAAAATGGTTTTCGATGCTTTCATCGCTTGATTTTGATTGTTGCATATTTAGGATATGAGTCACTACTGCGTCTCCTACTCAGCATAACTTCGGTGTGACGCTTACCACACCCTATGCATGGAGCGGCAGTCAGTATACGCGCGGACAGAGCAATTGACGTATGATCATGAGAATAGTCAAGCTGAGAAACGTTTCGACATCCGTTCTTACTTGGGAGTGAAAAAAGAGAGAGAAAAGAAAGATTAGACATGGTCAAAAACTTCACGAGGACTGAGGAGCAATCTGCAAAGATCTTTTCATCGCTCTCGGTCTTGGTCGTCTCTAAAGTAGCAGCCACAGATGAAGTTTCCAATAACTACGCAACACCCGGGTCGTCGAGCGAATTATTGCAAGACGCCAAAACTGTTAGAGCGAATATGTAGCACTTAAAAAAACCCAGGTCATCCCACATTAAAGTATCAAATAACTACAAACTCCTGCTCTATCTCCATCAGAAATCAAATTTTCCCAACACTTCCTTGGAGACGCTGATCTTGGACTTCAGCAATCTTCTTTTAGGCTTCAGAAACTGAAATGCAAGGTTTTGATATCTGCCAAAAAATTCTGAGTACACCCACCGGTCACTCCATTCTCTCTCTTGGGCGTCTTCATCTTCAAAGCTCAAATATCACCTGAGGACCATGACTAACGTACTTCTATCATCGAGCAAATAATAGCTTTGCTTGTTACCTAGTACATGCTCCAAGACAACCTTAAAGAACTCCATTTTAGTGGCCTTGTGAATAACTTACTGCCTATAATATACTTGCCATCGCATTTTTATGTTTCTTTTTATTACGGGAAAATTACCTTAAAAAGTTGTAAATCTATTATATTTGTATCAATTTAATCCTAAACCTTTTAATTGGACCAATTTGATCACACATATTTTCACATTGGTACCAACACAGTCCAGCCGGTCGATTTAGACTATAAATCACTAACATTAGCGTCGACCGTCCTATATGGCACGGTTGGCAGATGGCCAGCATTGACGTTAATAATATTTTAATTTTTTAATTAATTTTTTCTCTTTTTTTTTTCCTTTTTTTGTTTTTTTCCTTCTCTTTCCTTTGGCTCATGGCCGGTACTTGGCCATGGCTGACGGCTAGCCACAAGCGAGGGTCGATGAGGGCATCGTGGCCCTCGTCAGCCACAGGAGAGGGTCACCCTTGCCCAGGCCGTGGGGGTCCAACCCTCACTAGAGTCGGTGAGGGCGGCCCTCACCATAGGCTGTAAGGGCGATCCTCGCCTAGGCCGCAAGGGTCGAGCCCTTACCAGATCTGGCGAGGGCTATGACGCCCTCTTCGGCCCTCACTTGTGGTCAATTGCCAGCCATGACCGAGTACCGGTCACAGGCGAAAGGAAAGAGAAGGAAAAAAATGAAAAAGAAAAAAAAGAGATAAATTAATAAAATATTTAAAATATTATTATCAATGCCCATGTCAGCGCCGGTCGTTCTACATAAGACAGCCGGTTTCCACGTTAGTAATTTCTAGCTTTTTAATATGATGCTGTAGGGTTCGGGCTAATTTCGATCCAAGGATTCATGCCTTTTTAATGGGATTTGGCCTGAAAATTGACCCAAGAATGGACCCAGTCAACCCAGCCATTGGATCTATATGTATCTGCACTTTGATAACTCAATTACGGTTTGGAAAATGTGATCTGCTTCAATGTGGTAAGTTATGTCCTACACGATCAAATCTCCAAAGAAAGTATAAACTTTTTCCATGTTATTTAGAATCTTAAGTATCAAACGGCCACATTAAATATAAGTAAAACATAGATGCCTCCACAGAATGGTTTTCAATGCTTTCATCGCTTGATTTTGGATGTTGCGTATTTAAGATTCGGGTCGTTACTATGTCTCTTACTCAGCATAACCTCAGGCGACACGCTTACCACACCCTATGCATGGCGCAGTACTCGACATACGTAGATACAACAGAGATTCGTCAAACTGAGAAAGATTTCGACATCTGTTCTTTTTTGTAAGTGACAAAAAAAGGGGAAAGATAAGGAAAGATTAGACATGGTCAAAAACTTCGTGAGGACTGAGGAGCAAACTGCAAAGATCTTTTCATGGCTCCCGGTCTTGGTCGTCTCAAAAGGGGCAGAGCCTTGGATGAGTTTTCAAAAGGTTGTCGAGTGGATTATTGCAAGACGCCAAAACTGTCAGAGTGAACAGTATGAATCGCTTTATGTTTTTTATCTTTTGCGTGCGGGGTAGTGATTTATCCATCATTAAGCTGCGGGAACCATCGTACAAGCGACGACAACGATCTACTCAGGAGTGTCGTTGTCCTCTTTCTCATGGGTAACGATGCAGATTATTCTCGAATTTTAATTAAATATGTGACATCATCTTTAAAATTTTAATTTATTTAATATTATTTTTGAACTTATATCGTTTTTGTACTTTTAATTTGTACAATTTCGTTTCCTGAATTTTCGATAGATATTCAATTTAATCTATAGATTATATGAAAATATCAAACGTTATCATTTCATTAATTTAAATTCAAGAAAATGTTGAATATTTGCACTTAGTCTTGAAACTAAATTGAATATATACCAAAAATTCATGGATCATATTGAATAAATTAAAAATTCGAGAATGACATTATATATTAAGTTAAAGTTTAGAAATTACATTAAATAAATTAAAAATTAAAATTATATATTGAATCAAAATTTAAAAATTATTGATACCATTTTCCCCTTTCTTAAAAGATGAGGAGGAGCTTAGCTATGATTCAGGACTTTGTCTCTGTAACGTGCTTGCCAGCTTGAAATAATACAAAGGAAGATCTTTACCAAACCTTATCTCTAAAGCAAATCAACTTTTACAAAAGCAACTCTATTATTGTGCAAAACTTTCTCGCCCTTGTCGACCCCACATCGTTTTGTCATGTTGTGTTCGCTTAATAATGACTTTGTGCCTACCATTTCAAGAAGTCTCATGCTGACGTCACGTGGGTGACGTATCAACCACCCCATCCGAAGGTAGGCAAGGTTTTGCTCTTCACGTTAGGTTGGACTTTTTGGGTCTTTCCGTTCAATTCTTACCATTATAAGACGTGGCTCTTAATTATAAAAAGAGGCGACTCTTAAGTACGAAGAGAAGCAATTGCTGGTATGAAAATTTTTCAAAAGATGTGTTATAACATCAAATCATATATTGTTCAACATAATTATTCAAAATAATAACTTTTTGATAATTCTTTCTTCTTCTCTTTTTATACATACAAATTTGATATCACATTCAAGGTAAAATTTTCAAAAGAGAAATTGAGTAATTACTGAGCTCATTTATTTATGACTTTAGTGTATACCTTAGAGATCATCACCATGCATTATAGCATCAAATAATTATAAACTACTGCTTTACCTTCATCGTTTATTGAATTTTCCCAACACATCCTTCCTTGGAGACACTGATCTTGCACTTCAGCAATCTTCTTTTAGGCATCAGAAACATCGAGAAGGAAATGCAAGGTTCTCATATCTACCATTCTTAGTACATCCGCCAGTCACTCCCATTCTCTCTCTTGGGTGCCTTCATCTTCGGAGCTCAAATATCACCTGAGGACCGTGACGAGGGTTCTTCCATCACCCAGCAAACAATAGCTTTGCTTGTTACCCATTTCGTTCTCCAGGATAGCCTTAAAGTACTCAATTTTAAGGTATTTGTTAGAGTAATTAAATATTAAATCATACATTCATCTGACAGCTTAAGTTTTTAGAACGGTTGACAGTAATCCCACCAAAATCTCACAATATTGTCGTTTGACAAGATGAATTTTCCAATGCTCATAGAGTTTTCCTAAACGATGGAGCATCCACTTTGGGCTAGGAACTGCCCAATCCGGATCCCGCTGCTGAACAGATTGATGATATCCTTTCGGTCTGAACTCTGCCCCTACAATCGGAACATAAATTCTTTCATGCCCTCATGGGAATCGACGGACAGATGGACATCACGTCGATCGTCCCGACTTCCCGGTTGTTATAACCATTATCGCATTATTGAGTAAAAGACAAGTAAATCAGATTATGTCCCGGTGATTTTGTCTACTTGAGGTGGTAAGTATGTGAGTGTGAGCGAGAGAGAGGAGAGCTTACTTTGTTATCAACTTCCCGTGTCCGACGATGGGCAAACCTTGCCTGCGTGACAATGTTCATATACTTGAACTCGAGTAACTTTTTTGTCCCAAATACTCCAGATTAATTAGGTTTTTTATGCTAGTAAGGAAATTAATTTTTTCACAGATTTTCTTGGGTGAATGTCATGTTTGTATTGAGATATTGATTTAGCTTTCAAAAATCGTTTCACAAAATACATTTGTATCTTCAATACCAAACTTGCGCAAACCCTATTTGCACATACTGTCTATCTCGTGGGGGTCAAAATCTTATTGAAGGAGAAGATAGTACTTTTAATCCTGTTATTAGTTCCGACTCGATAAAAGGTGGTTCGAAAATGCAAATTCTAGTGGAGTTTTGAACTTCCTCTATCGTATAACATTTTGTTGTACTAGTGCAGCCAGAGGTTATATCTGTTTGGAATCATCTTGTCGTCCATGCCGCTTTGTGGATTTAGCCTTACCCATTGCACGTCGAGGACGAGGCTATTTCGATGTACCTCCTAAATTTTGAAAATCAAGATCGAATGTCTGTGTTCTATTTTAGTATAAACCATAACTATTACCTTCCAATGGGGTACATCGATACTTGGCTGGGAGTTCGATAGGTTTTTGTACTCGTCACGGCTGAGGATGTAGAAGCAGGTGACCAGTTCCTTAAAATTGAGAGTGCCGTTGTCGTCCTGGTCCAGCTCCGCAAAGAGCCAATAATGGCTATCACTTTGAAATCCGGCATGGCTTAGGAGGGCGATGAACTCGTCGATGCTTACGTTTCCGCTCTTGTCCTTGTCCATGGCCTCGAAAAACCTCTGGGCTGTCTGCTTCCGGTCCTCCGTCGAGCCCACGTAGTGAGCCGACGCGGCCTCGCGGACCTTTTCTATATCCATCTCTCTCTCCCCCCCCCCCCCCCCCCCACACACACACACACACACACACAAGAAAGAACGAAAAAAAACAAAGTGTGAATGATTTTTAGGTTGGTACGAATGTGCGATCAACATCCATGCGTGTGGAGCAAAGAGAGAGGAAACAAAATAAATTCGTGGACTTCAATTAGGACTGGCAAGTCCCTAGCTACGTCTGCTGACCGAGCAATGTAACACCGGGGAAGAAATCTTACATAAAACCTTTTTACCATGTGACTTGTGAAATTATTATTAAATATATAAGGATACTAATGATCCAATGCATGAATTCCGATGGTTTTAATCCAAATGACACTTTCGAATATTTTTTTTTTGCCTCCATAGGGTGGTGGTCCGTCGAACACCTGATAAATCCATGAACTGGTTGAGTCCAACATTGAGCCGTTTAGGTGACGCTAATCAAGAATTGTTTACATGTAATCGATGAGATTTGACCTGGTAACCACCGGTTCTTAAAATAGAAATCTCCTCATGCCCTAAACATTTGCACCAACAAATTTCTTAGTGCACCTACAGTTGTGGTCGCTGATTCGTCGGTTCCGACAACTTATTGATGGAAGAATTACAAACTCAGCCAAGCGAACGGCCCGGTCATTCAGAATGACACTGAATTCTGGAACACAAGTGCTTTTTGCAGGTAACTTGCAACCAGTAAGTTCATGAAAGTGCGGGGTGACCATTGAGAAGTAGATTCAGCAAAATATTCTTTTGGAAGGCCACGAAAGATCCTCCAAAGGTGAAAAAAAACAGGTTTTCATTTATAGAGCAATTACAAGGTTATGATAAAATAAATGGTTAATACAGTGAAAAACCCCAAACTGGTATACCTATGATAAATTTACCTCAAATTAATTTTTTGACCACAAAAAATCACACATTAGTACACCTGCGATAAATTTACCCTAGTTAGTTTTTGTTAAATTTTACTGTCAAATTACCGAGTTGAATGACACATGACAGTTGATGGATGTACTAGTTTGAAGTTCTGCCTTTCTGATTGTCACATATATATTAATTTGTGATTTTTTGTGGTATTATTTAATTTAATGGAAGGTAAATTTATTACAAGTATATCAATTTGGGGTTTTTGATAGTCAAAAAGTTAGTTTGGGGTAAATTTGTCACATATATACTAGTTTTGGGTTTTCCATGATATTTACCCTAAAATAAATTAGCATAAAAAATGTAGTGAATGGTTATAACTTCATTTTTTGTTTGGCAAAACATTGCATATCATGTTGGGTATAGTTAAAGACAAAAAGGAAAATAAAAATTACTTAATAACGTTTATAAAATAAAAATCCGGGAGAAGGAATTGTGGGTTGCTAACCATAGGGAGCTACCGCCGTCGCAGTGGTTAGACCAATGGTGGTAGTCGCATTTGTCGTGATGGTCACCTCAAGGCATAGCTATTAGTATGATTCCAAATCTGTTAAACAAATGTATTAAGACACATTATATTTATGTATTTAAGTGGTATCGGATTATACTAACACTTCCTCTAACCCAAAAGCTTAAGCATGGCAGCGGGAGACTACATGTTAATGAGACACATTATGACCACATACTTAAGCAAAAACCATATCGTGATCTTGATCTCGACCTACACAAGCAACCACCGTCATGGTGGCCGCTTGTTAATGGCCACCACAATTTGTTTTGGCTTTTTGTCCACGAGACAAGACGACCATTATCATGATGGCTGCCTGTCAAGGACATAGTGGTATGTGGTCTCTCATCAATTGTCCGGGCGACAACTCGAGCCTTTAAAACTGTATCATGATCCCCAAAAAAGAAACATTTTCAAAACTCAAGCTTAAAAAAAAACCTAGGGATGATCGAACCTCAATGACCTAAACACTTTCTCTTTTTGCAATTTGAAACTTCGATTTTTTCCATTCAAAAGAGTATCTCAAACTTTTAAAATTGGCATGAGTACGTAATTGAATAAGAAGAAGGTTAGGTACTAAATTGTACACTAAGAAAAAATTTGAGTACTTGTGATGTCATTACTGTAAAGAAGTATAACCTCTATAATTATCTCTATACACGTTTACAGTGTATAGAATTTGCTCATCCAATTGCCGATAACGATTATATTACGTGAACATAGTGATGAGTACAGCTTTTGCTTTGGCTATGATCTAGTAAGTACTTTTTTTTTATTATGCGTAATTTTTGGAAAAATAACCTTCCAAAGAAGGCAACTTCCCTCCAAGCCGGATGATCAAGTCAACCTATACCAGAAAAATAATTCTGTGGTGGGATAATGACACAAATGGTCATTGAACTTTGGCCCAATATGCAATATGATCTATGAACCTTTAATTCGTTTAAAATAATCTCTGAACTTTAGCTTAACGTCTAATGTGGTACATAAACTTTTTAATTTATGCAATATAGTCTCTGAACTTTTGGTACGTATTCAATGTAACTATGAACTATATGTAAATGTTCAATGTAGTCCCTGATCTTGAATTAATAGAATGACTATATTGAGCATTTTCATATAGTTTAGAGATTAAATTGAATATGTACCAAAAGTTCAGGAATTATATTACATAAATTAAAAGCTCAGGGATCACATTGTACATTAGGTTAAAATGTAGAGGTCACATTGAATAAATTAAAAGTTCATGGGCCTTATTGCACATTAGGTCCAAACTCAAAAACTATTTGTGTTATTTTTCTTTTTGTGATCAACAGTAGACCGGCAGTCTTAGCCTTCTTGGCATCTCTCATGACTCTATTTCCTGCTTACAAAAGAGAGAAACAAGCCACTCGGCAACCTGGGGATTCCCTAATTATCAGAAAGTCATTTAAGGCTGCTACTTTAGAGACGACCAAGACTGGGTGACGATAAAGCACAATTATATGAGCGAAATAAATGCACCCGTAATATAATTCGGTGCACATTTGCTTTTTATGTTTCTTTCTCATATTTATTAAAGCACAATTATCGATAAATGAATGCTTATGGTGAAACCTTTCATTTCCTTTTTTTCGTGACAGTTATATGAGGAGAAGGATTGATGACTAATATTCAAACTATAATTACATTTGATAATTCTATCACCGAGTGCTTTAGAAGGTTAATTAATTAATTAAGAAAATTGTTGGCAAAAAAAGTTCGATTAAAGTAATACAAAGACTTCTAAGGCTGCTATGCTACTTCAGAGACGACCAAGACTGGGTGATAAAAAAGATCTTTGCTAGTTGCTCCTCAGTCCTTGTCTAGTTTTTAGACATGTCTATCACCCCTTTCTTTTCTTTTCTTTTTTACTAATAAAAAATAAAAATGTCGGAACTATTTTTAATTTGACTAATTCCATGATTATACGTAAATCGACCTGTCCACGTATGTCGAGTACTGCTTCATGCACAAGTTGGCAAGCGGAGCTACGAGCTTATGCTGAGTAGGAGATGCAGTGACTCGAACCCGAAATAAGAAACATCTAAAACGAAGCGATAAATTTTGATTACGAAACTGTTTTGAACAGTAGTAGCTTCTTATCGGATGGAAATAGAAATCCATACCACGTGGTAGTTCTTGTTGCATGTGTTGTTTTGATGGATAACCTGGTGGCCTTGTATACGAAGAACTACGTTAAACCGAGGAATACATAGGAATTTGTTTCATCAATCATCGTAAAACCATTTCATTAGGGCAAGAAAAATCAAACATTTAAGCATGCTTATCATTTTCTATTTTGATAAAAAAAATTTAAAAAAGAGAGAAGAATTCACGTCCAAACTCAGGTCGTATATCGTGTGTAGCATCCATCACACCCTTCTTCAGTCAACAACGGAACGTTCACGCCAATTTCCTCCCAGTTGTCCCTCACTTTGAGAGACATTCTTAACCACAAAAATGTTGTCAAGCGGTCAATATTGTGGTGCTTCGGCTTTGTCTTCGTCTTCTTCGTCCTCCTCTTCTATGCTGCCTATCTTCGTCTTCGTCTTCGTCTTCGTCGTCCTTCTCTTCTACGTTGCCCATCTTCGATTTCGTCTTCGTCTTCTATGTGGCCACAGAGATATATCGCCACAATAAAAATCCTCCCCCAAAAAAAGAAAACATTCTAAGGGTGCGTTTGTTTTCGGGAAATTGTTTGTCGGGAATCCATTTTCAGGACTTTCACCCGTTTGGTTCACCGAAAATGATGAGCTAACTTAAAACACTTTCCGATCAAGAAAAACATTCATGTATAAAATTAGGAAAATGAATTCCCTAATCTAACAAAGTGAAAATACTTTCTGGAATTGCTCATCTTGAATTTGTTAATAATTTTTCTTTTCTCTTCTTTCTAAGAAGGAAAACATTCATGCATTTTCTTTTCTTAATAAAAATAATTTAAAAAATATAGTTTTTTTTTCATAATTTTCACCATCAAATTTTCATTACCAAACAACTGAAAATATTTTTTAAGTCCTTTTTAGGTTTTATCCAGACATCGAAAAATGAACTCATTTTCCTGGAAAATGTCTTCCTAGAAAGTATTTTCCGGAAATGGTACATTTTTCGCGAAACAAATGCACCCGTAATATAATTCGGTGCACATTTGCTTTTTATGTTTCTTTCTCATATTTATTAAAGCACAATTATCGATAATGAATGCTTATGGTGAAACCTTTCATTTCCTTTTTTTCGTGATAGTTATATGAGGAGAAGGATTGATGACTAATATTCAAACTATAATTACATTTGATAATTCTATCACCGAGTGCTTTAGAAGGTTAATTAATTAATTAAGAAAATTGTTGGCAAAAAAAGTTCGATTAAAGTAATACAAAGACTTCTAAGGCTGCTATGCTACTTCAGAGACGACTTCTAAGGCTGCTATGCTACTTCAGAGACGACGAAGACTGGGTGATGAAAAAGATCTTTGCTAGTTGCTCCTTAGTCCTTGTCTAGTTTTGAGACATGTCCATCATCCTTTCTTTTCTTTTCTTTTTTACTAATAAAAAATAAAAATGTCGGAACTATTTTTAATTTGACTAATTCCATGATTATACGTAAATCGACCTGTCCACGTATGTCGAGTACTGCTTCATGCACAAGTTGGCAAGCGGAGCTACGAGCTTATGCTGAGTAGGAGATGCAGTGACTTGAACTCGGAATAAGAAACATCTAAAACGAAGCGATAAATTTTGATTACGAAACTGTTTTGAACAGTAGTAGCTTCTTATCGGATGGAAATAGGAATCCATACCACGTGGTAGTTCTTGTTGCATGTGTTGTTCTGATGGATAACCTGGTGGCCTTGTATACGAAGAACTACGTTAAACCGAGGAATACATAGGAATTTGTTTCATCAATCATCGTAACAATGAATTCATTTTCCTGGATGATCGAGGGGGAAAAGAACAAAGGACTTTCGATGATCGAGGGGAAAAAGAAAAGATCAGCAGGCTTCTTTATTTCCAATACTCAACACAGAATACACTTGTAGCAATACCTCAACACACAATACAGCAATACAGAAACTCTCCATCTGGTGACAATGCTCATAGTTTTCCTAAAGAATGGAGCATGAACTTTGGGCTATCGTCTGCCCAAAATTGAATGCGATCTGTAACGCGTTGAGCAGGGTGAAGACTTCGTTCCAGTCCGTACGGCCTCTCCGAGCGACAGTTCGCACCTGCATGACAAAGTGTTCGTAGGTAAAAACCCAGTTGAACTCGAGTAACTTTACTGTCCCAAATACTGTAGAATAATTAACATTTTCTGCTTAGAAGGAAATTAGTTTTTTCTGGTACGCAAGAACAAATTTTCGTTTACATGAATTTATAGGGTGAATGTCATGTTTCAATTTTGAAAAATTGATTCGGCTTTCGAAAATCGCTTCACAAAACGCGGGATTATCTTCTGGACTAACTTGCTCAATCGCATTCCTATATATTTTTCGGTGTAATGGGCTTAAAATCTTCGTAAAGTAGAAGACAGTACCTTTGATCCCGTTATTAATTCCGACTTGATAAAAGGTAGCTGAACATTCCTTGTCGAAGGTAATTTTTTTCGAAAGGCAAATTCTAATGGAGTTTCGAATTTCCTCTATCATGGACCCTTTTGTTGTACTAGTGCAATCGGACGTTATATCTGCTTGGAATAATCTTGTGAACCATGCCTACCACTCTCGTGGAATAATCTTGCTCGCCGCACATGGAGGAGGACGCGGTTTAATAAGTATCCCTTCGAAATTTAGAAAATTCAAGACCGAATATCTATGTATTAAACTGTAATGTTTACCTGCGTCCGAGGTACAGCAGTACTTGCACGGGATTTCAGTTGGTCTCTGTACTCATCGCGGCTGAGGATGTAGAAGAAGGTGAGCAGTTCCTGAAAATCGAGGGTGCCGTCGTGGTCCTTGTCTAGCTCCCTGAAGAGCCACCAAAAATTTTCGCTTTGAAACCCGGCGAACGTCAGGAAGGTCATGAACTCATCAATGCTTATGTTGCCGCTGTTGTCCGTGTCCATGGCCAGGAAAAACCTTTGGGCTGCCTGCTTCTGGTCCTCCGTGGAGTCCCTATAGAAAGCTAACGCGGCCTCGCTGATCCTTCCAATATCCATGTCTCCCTCTCTCTGTCTCTCTCTCTAATCACTGTCCGAGTATGTGCGCAAATGACTATCGCAGCGGAGGTATTTATGGAGAATCTCAGTTGAACGTTCCGTGTATTACATGAACAAGAAAGAAAACAAGGAACAAAAAAAAAAGGAAAAATTGACCAAAAAATCCTAAACTTATTACACTTTTACCAATTTAGTCATAAACCTTTTAATTTTTTCAATTGAGTTTTAAACCCTTTTCACATTTTGCTAATTGAGTCCGTTCCACCAATCTTGACCGGAAATCGCTTACGTGAATGTCAGCTGTCCTATGTGGTATAGCCGGCGCCAACGTGGACAATTTTTACTAATATGTTTATTTTTTCGATTTTTTTATTAATTTTTTAATCTTTTTCTTTTTTTCCTTTTCTCTTATTTTATTTTTTACTTTTCCCTTTTCCCTCCACTGGCCATTACCCAGCCTAGTTGATGGCAACTGCTAGCCTTAGGCGAGGTTTGCCTTCACAAGGCCGGCAAGAACTACCCTCATGTGAGGCCGATGATCGCCGACCATTGACAAGGCCGGGTGATGGCTAGCGAAGGGAAAAAGAAAAACTAAAAAAATAAAAAAAAGAAAAGAAGATAAAAGCAAAAAAAACGAGCAGAGAAGAAAAAATTCAAAAAAATTAATAAAAAACTTGAAAAAAATATGAAAATATTATTAAAAATTATCCATGTCAATGCCGACCAAGTCATGTAGGACAGTTAGCATCCACATTAGCGATTTCTGGTCAAAATTGGCCAAAAAACATGAAAAAAGATTTAGAACTCAATTGATAAAATTATGGTTTAGGACTGAATTGGCAAAAGTGCAATAAGTTTAGGACTTTTTGGATAAATTCCCAAGAAAAAAGTGTGAATGATTCTTTGATTGGTACATATGTACAGTGAGTGCCAATGCATGCAAAACAAATAGAGGCAGCAAAAGAAATTTGTTGAGGAAAATTACAAAAAAAAAATTCTAAAACTATTGCAATAATGCCAATTCAGTCTTAAACATATTTTTTTCTAATTGAATCCAAAAACCCTTTTATATTTGTGCCAATTCAGCCCATACAGCAATTTTAGCTATAAATCGCTGACATGGATACGGGACTCCTACATAGAGCGGTCAATGCTAATGTGGACACTTTTAAATAGCATATTAATAATTTTAAGATTTAATTATTTATTATTTATTTTTCTTTTTTTCTTTTCTCTCTTTTTTTTTCTTTTTCCTTTCCTTCTTTCACCGGCAGTTCTACATAGCAATCATGCATTTTGTTTGCATATTTCTTTAAAGTAATAGATTGCAAAAATCTCGTCTTGATGGATAGTGATACACTTTACTTGCTTAGTGCATCCAAGTTTTTAAAATCTTCTGCAATCTACTTATGTGTCTTGATTATTGGGTCACTTCAAAGTTATATACGGTGCTTACCTTTGTGCCAAAGGTTTTCAACAGCTCATTTAAGTACCAAATCGAAGAAAAAATGATCACTTTAGTGCATCCGGTGAGAAATTCCGGCTAAATTGATTATGTGGCCTTCATAATTAATTTGTTAATATGACTTGCAAATTTTTTAAAAATATAGTTCGTGTGGACTACAAAAACGACGTCGCATAGCCTATGTACGTGGCTTGGACATCCAAAATGACATCGCAAAAGATGCTTTCCAGTTCCCCAGCTCACCAGACCCAAGAAGAAAGTTGGAGAGAAAGAGATGACGGCGACAACCACCACCATTGACGATGGAGCCTCTGGTGAGGGTCCAAAGATTTTGTGGAACGAGTCCTAATAGAGGTTCAAGAGTACAGGAAGGCTAGGCTTGGCTTCCCATACATTCATCCCTCAAAGCAAGGCTTGGGATTGGCTTCCCACCTCCGCGTCACATGCCAAGACCAACTCCATGTCTGCTTGCTCTCTCCTCTCGATCCGTTGGAAACCTTTTTGTCCACTTCCCCGTTCTTAATTTGTCTCCTTGCCATGCAATTCCATATGGCGACCAGGTGTTTGAGGAAATTACTTTGATGATGGAGCTGGGTTTTTTTTTTTTTTTTTTATCTTTTCAGTGCTGCTAAATAATCAAAAGAATGAAGCAATTCAATGTTCAGGAACACAAGGGGGATTTGAAGGATGAGAAACAAGAAAAGAGCAACAAGGAATGTGGGGAAGATGATTGTTGAAGAGCTCAATGGGTAATTCCCCATCTCGATTTTGCAGAAATCACCTTTCGGCGATAGGTGCACATCTTCGTCGTGCCACGGCGATTACACATTCTCTACTAACTACCCAAAACCAAAAGAAAAAAATCTAAAATCTTTTATGAAACAACAATCAAATCACAACATAGTCATTTCACACGAGATGTGAAGAGAAAAAGAGACAGCGAGGGTGAGAGAGAGATTGGGTCATCGGGTAAGGCATGGAGACGGCTGGCTTAGGGCTTAAAATTGGGATTATTTTCAATTTGGCGATTTAGGATTCTTATTTGTGTAAAAGCTACTAGACGATGTCGTTTTATGGTTTAAATGATGACTAGACCCATCGACAAGCCACATCGGCTTAAGAAACTAATAAAAAAGGCCACATTGGTTTTCCGGCCAATCAGATAGGAGTTGACACTGAAATATTCGTTTTAAAAAAAATTGATACTTAAGTTTTGTGGCATTTCCAGTTTTCTTCTCATGGTTAAAAATTGATAAAGACTACATGCAAAATTATTTCAAAATAAAGAAATTTCAAACCGACCTCATCCTCACCTTGGTTAGAGTTAACCATGAGAGATTGATATGAAGTGAAGGCACAAAGTCGCGGAAAGCAACCTGAGGAATGCAGCGGCAGTGAACAGCAACGAACAGCAGCAATGGTGGCGCAATAGCAGCAGCAGCCAACAGCCAACAGCAGCACCTCAGCAGCAATAGCGAACAGCAAACAGCAGCAGCAGCGAAAAATGAACAGCAGAGCAGAAGCACAGCAGCAGCGAACATCAAACAGCAGCGAGGAACTGCCGCGCAGCAGCAGCAGCAGCAAGCTGCAGCAACGCAGCAGCAGACAGGAGCGACGCAGTAACTGTGAACAATAATAATGACGCAATCGGAACGGCGCTGGATTGACTAACGCGAGGCTGGACAGAGAGCTACGGGAGCAGGAAAGCGGACAACGTTGAAGGAACTCATCTGGAATTCGCTGACGGTCGCTTGGAGGCTGTGGGCACGGCTGCAAAAAGTAGCAGCAACGGAATTCTTGGGTATGTCAGGGGCTGCACGGTTAGAGGTGTGAGACAAGCACGACCGATTACTTCCTTCTCACTGCCCACCTATGTTTTTTTTCTCCCCTTTGCAATTGCCCACGAAGTCCCTTCTTATAGCAACAATTTCCACTTACTATTGGAAAGTCAGAACTCATACTCCTTCGATTGTGATGATTGCTGAATCTTAGTCCTGATTTGTCACCGTGAATCTCCCAAATATGGGTCTCTCACCTTCTGTCACAATCTTTTCCTTTTCTGCTTCACTGATATTGTTGTGAACAGGCCCAAATTCACTCACTATCATTTATGATTCTACAACCAGCATTATCTCCTTAGTTATTTCCCTTAATTTCCTCTCCGCTCAATCTTTCCAATCGTCCAATATTTGACCGAGTGAGTGTCAATTCTTTCCATATTGCTGGACAAACCCCATCGATTCCTCTCTCACCATCTTCACGATTTCATTCCAGCAGCCCAAACCTTCCCCAAACGCTTAGATTTCTTTCCTTATTTTTTTCGTCTTCACCGATTTGTGTCTCTCAATCGCTGCACTATCCTTTCCCTTCAGCCGTGAATCTCGCTGATTGCGATTGCTATTTGGAATTTGCTCATTTCTTCTTGGCCGAGAATATCTCTTCCTTTCTTGCCCACATATGCAATCTGGCTTTGATTAGGAAAGGAAATTTCTATTGACTTCGATGAATATGACCAACTTTTCTTTACCAAGTTCGTATGCTAATGAGATTTCGAGCCCCTCATCGCGTTGCCGCGTCGGTTTACGAAATAACTATGAATGCCAATACTATGAGATATTGATATGTTTGTTCAGGGATTGAACTCAATCCTTAATTTTTCATGCGATAAATGGTAAGGAAAATAAAAAATTTTGGTGTCAACAACAAATAATTGAAAATTGTTGTGGGGCCCACTCCTTTGAAAATTTATAGCTCACAATATGCTGTTATTCTAACATTAGTTCAAAAACTGTTATGCTAGTAAAACCCTAAAAAGAGTTTCGAATTCAAAGCAAGGCACGTGCAATCAACCCATTGACAAGATCCGACTTATTTTGTCCAATTTCCTTCTCTTTTAGCAAAACTCCTGCTCTTGCAAGTTTGTTTCGTGATTTTGCCGTTTGATTTTTCTAGGCTGTATATCGTTTTACTCGTATCTTGGCAAAAAATGAAGTCGATCATCCAGGCGTGGATCCCCTGCGATCGTTTTTGATCGCGTCTGCAAGTGCAAATCCTGCTTCCACGATGGAACACCGATTTGTTGCTACACTCGCGTCAAATCTCACGTTTTGAAGCTCTTGTACTTTGTTTTGCGTTTTTATTTCTCTTCCTCTATGCTCAAGCTAGTTTACGAAGATGCAGTGCACAACACAACGGGGCGTGCTGATTTGTGGATGCACGTGCCTCGCTTCAACTCATGTTCTTCGTCCATTTATTTGCGGTTTTTCCGAAATTCCCCTCGAAACCTTTTTATCATTACCATGCCCGAATTTGCGAGACTGAACTTTACTCTATTACTTAAGTCTCTAGAGCATGCCCGAGGAAACTCAAACTGAAATTTAACAAGAACAAACGAAAAGCTTCTTCCTTTCCATTACCTAACACACAACACACTGATAAGCAATACAGAAACCTTACAACTGGTGACGATGCTCATAGATTTCCTAGAGGATGCTGCATACGTCTTCGTTCACCCAGTTTCGAAGCTTGTACGTGCCCCCTAACTTCTTGTACGGATGGGAGAGTTCGCCCCTGTTCCACTTCTGCACTACCACATCAATGGAGTTACAGACAATTCAAAGACAATTGAAATAGATTCATGTCACGGTGATTTTGTCTTCATAAGGTGGTGATTTTGAGAGAGAGAGAGAGAGAGAGAGAGAGAGAGAGAGAGAGAGAGAGAGAGAGAGAGAGAGAGAGAGAGAGAGAGATCTCACTTGATAATTAGCTCCCCAAGTCCGAAGGCCAAATCTCAACCGCATGACATAGTATTCATAGGTAAATACATACTTGAACTCGAGGAACTTTTTTGACCCAAATACTCTGGAGTAATTATTTTCTTCTACTAATAAGGAAATTAGTTTTTTTATCAGTATGGCGGAACTTAAATTTCTTTTGCACAAATTTTCTTCGGAAAATATCATGTTTGGATCTCGAAAAATTGAAGGAGAAGATAGTGCTTTTGGTCCCGTCATTAATTCAAACTCAATAAAAGGTAAGAGAAAATTCCTCATCGAAGGTAATTTTTATCGAAAATGCAAATTTTAGTAGAGTTTTGAATTTCATATATCACAAACCATTTTGTTGTACTAGTGCAATTGGACCTTATATTTACTTGGGATAATCTTGTAGGCCATGCCTACCACTCTGTGGATTTAGTTTTACTCGTTGCAAGTGGAGGAGGAGGCAATTTAAATATATCTCCTAAATTTTGAAAAATTAAGATCTTATGTCTGTGTTTTATTTCAACTTTTTAAACTAAAAAATTTACCTTGTGACGGGGTATATGGTTACTTGGCCTGCAGTCCAATTGGTCTCTGTACTCGTCGCGGCTGAGGATGTAGAAGAAGGTGACCAACTCATTAGAATCAAGAGTGCCGTTGCCGTCCTTGTCCAGACAACCAATCATGATTGTTGCTTTGAAACCCGCAAAGGATTAGGAAGGCCATGAATGGTAGGATTCGATGCATATTCACAAGTTCATAGAGATTAAAAGCAAGAAAAGGAAATCGAGATATAAGGTTTTTATCCTGATTCACCCTTAAATTAGGGCTACGTCCAACGGAGGATTTCACTATAATTAGCACATCGCCCCTCCATATTACATTCCTCAATTACAAGAGAAAAAAAAATATAGAATTGATAGTAGCTATTCATAGGCCCAAACTCCAATTACCAATAAAATATACTAGTAGGACCTCGTGCCTTCCTATCGGAGGAGAGTATGAACCACACCCTAATAATGAACTTGTCGGGATAACTACATTAGGAGTGTCATTACTTTTGGACGGTGCTCATTTAAATGCCATAACTTTTTTTTCGATCACTTGAATGCCGCGAATTTGAAAAAACGATCACTTAAGTGCCATTGGCGATTTGGCTCACCGGAAAATCCGATGTGGACGCTGGTCGTCCTACATGGCATCGCCGGCACTGACGTGAATATTTAATAAAAAAATAAAAAATGAAAAAAATTCCACGTTGGAATGGAAAATTAATAAAAAAATCCATGTAGGACGATTTGCCGAGAATGACACTCAAATGATCAATTTTACTTCAATGTGGTACTCAAGTGAGCTTCATAGGAAAGTTATGGCACTCCCGCTGTCCTTATCCCAAACATTTTTATTTATAAGTGCAAAGGTTGGGGAAAGCCAACCAATACAGTTATCCCTCTAAATTTTACTATAAGGTTTCCACATAGAAAAATGCCTTGCTTTAATTAATTATTTATAAGACATATTAACAGAAGTGGGTACCATATATATAAACTAGGTACTTCTCATGAATGAGGCCTATTGCATATAAAATCCAAAATATTTTAAATTTAATTTTCAACAAAGATCGAAATTAAGATATCATCGAAAAAATTATTATGTACTCATACATAAGAAGTATTAATTATAAATTACATCATTTGCCTCTCATTTTTCCCAATCACTGTACGGCCCTTGACTCTAGAAACCCATCATACTCTCTCCATATTTTACTCCTATCAACTCAAATATAAATAAGTAGGTTGAGTTTAACATTTAAATGAACAATTATGTGAAAATGATAAACACATAAAGGCCTTTTTCCATCCATTTTTTGACTTTCGATGCCCCTACTACTTTAAATTGACCATAATATCTCGTGCAGGTCCTACATTTAAGATTATTTTTGACTTTTTTCTTTTCTTTTCTTTTCTTTGGAAATTCTGATTCATTTAAAATTGACAAAAATTATGCATTTGCCAATGGTTTGATTGGATTGTCTTACAATGCAATTACAATTGTCATAATTTTCTTGTTAATAACTAATTATTCTACTTAATCAGCCTTACTTTTGAGTTTTGTCAATATGGTCCTAAACTTTTGGACAATATTTCAATGCAGTCTTTCCCGCCAATTGCCGCAAAAAATCGCTGACATGGCATTTAGTCATCACCGGTCATCCTAAGTGGCATGCTGACATGGGCAATTTGTTGATTTTCATGTCACAATTTGCAACGGCAATTGGCAGGGAAGATTACATTTAAATATCATGAAAATGTGTAGGACTATATTGACAAAATTGAAAAGTTAAAACTAAATTGACATCCGTACAATAGGTTTAGGATTAAAATGATAATTTTCCCAGATATTTAAATAATCACTCCTTTAATGGACACATGTATAAGTATTTTTGGGATAAGTACACTAAGAGTAGCACAACTTTCGTACGATGCTCACTGGAGTGCCACAAATTTGAAAAATTAATCACTTAAGTGCCATCGACGATTTGTCTCATCGAAAAATCTGACGTGGCATCACTGATGCTGATGTGGAAAATTAATGAAAAAATTCAAAAATAAAAAAATCCAAGTCGGAATGGGAAATTAATAAAAAATTCCATGTAGGATGATTTGCTAGAAATGACACTCAAATGATCGATTTTACTCCGATGTGGCATTTAAGTTAGCGAAAAAAAAGTTATAGCGCTTAAATGAGCGCTGTACGATAGTTATGTCACTCCTTCTGTTCTTATCTCGAACTCATTGATGCTTATGTTGCCACTCTTGTCCATGTCCATGGCCTTGAAAAACCTCTCGGCTGCTTGCTTCTGGTCCTCCGGCAAACCCTTGGAGTGAGCCAACGCGGCATCGCGAACCTTTTCTATATCTATCTCTGCCGATGTGGCCTTGTGGACCTTTTCTATAATCATCTCTGCCGACACGACCACACTTACCAATTTTTCTGCGGCTCACCTACCTTTTCTATATCCATCTCTACTAACGCGATCACACTGACCATTTTTGCCGTGGCCTCACCAACCTTTTCTATATCCATCTCCGCTGGTGCGACCACACTAACCATTTTTGCTGACGCAGCCTCGCTGAGCTTTTCTATATCCATCTTTGCCAACGCTACCTCACTGACCATTTCTGCCGACGTGGCCTCGTGGACCTTCCTTATATCAATCTCTGTCGACCCGGGCACTTGCTACGGAGGTTATTGAAGAACTTATAGAGAATCTCAGTTGAGCGCTTCCTGTGTTACACTCACACAAGAACGGAAAATAAAATTAAAAAAAAAAACAAAGCGTGAATGATTTTTAGATTGTTACTGGTGTACGATCAACGTCAATGTCAATTCGTGCACTTCAATTAGGACGCGCTAGCCCTTGGATTTGCTGGGGGCAATGCAATGCTACATGGGGAATAAATCCTATCAAAACCTTTTTACCATGTGACATTGTCAAAATTTTTATTGGATATTTAAAGAAACTAATGATCTAATGCATGGATCTCATTGATTTCAATCCAATTGAAACTTTCTAGTATTTTTATTGCCACTGTTGACACCCAAAAAATAACTAGGTTCTCGACAATGAAAAATTTGTATGAGATTAAGAAATACATAAGATAGAACTTAGACATGAAATAACCACATACATAGATCATGTGCGTCATACACAATCATAAATAAAGAGATGACGTATCCATACTGAGGGCTTGGTTGTCAAAGTACGGCAACAGACAGCTAGCAACCGTCAATAGTGACGTTGGTGGGGAGATTTTATGTGATATCATGAAAATTAGACCAAATTTGGTGATTTATGAAATGGTGATTTCATCGACGCTCTATTAGTTAATTCTCGCTTTGGCCTGATCACCCAGGGAATACTAACAAAAGGGGAAAGGCTATCGAAGAATTTATTTCTAGCAGCCGCCTGTTAGTTCGAGATAAACTATAGTTGCGATTGATTGATTTCAGCCATGAATTATGATCCGATTCTTGTGTGTCGAGTGCTCAAGGATATCACACCCGAACTATAGGACGTAGCCTCATAATTTTTACGAATTGGCCATCGAAAATTATTTGCTAAATTACCCTTCTAGAAACTTTTCTGTTAGATTAAATCTTGGCCTTTGAATTGAACTTGGAGAGCAAGGCTTGATCTTAGCCCTTGATCTTTGCTTGGGCATCAAGAATACATCCTAGCCCTTGATCTTTGCTTGGGTATCAAGAACATATCTCAACCATTGATCTTGATTTAAACCCTCTTTCTGTCTCTCCTCACTTTCTCTCTTATTCTCTCTCTCTCCCTCTCTCTCGGCCGAATACCCCACCACCGCCGTTCATCCACCAGCCCCTCACGCCACCATCCTTGAGTCCCGTAGATCGCCGTGTGCCGTTCACCGCCGTTTGCCGCTTGCCATGTCAAGCCGAGGCCGCCACGGACAGCCCGTGTCGTCGCCGTCGTCCTCGCTTCGTCATCGTTGTTAGATGAGTAAGTTAACATCTAATCCCTTGCTTAGGATATTTTACTTGCATAGGGTAGTTTAGCTAGTTATTGTTTTAGTGTATTTGAACGTCTAGAATGAGCGTTGGCGAGTCTTGATTGCTAGACTAAGTTGAAATAGATGTTGGATGTTGATTTGAACTCTTGGTGTGGTATTTTCATGGCTGAGAAGTGGTGGATCTCAAAGTTGAAGGCGTTTCTTGGAGTTTTTATCTTGATTTCAGAACTGATTTTACCGTACGTCCCTAGTTTTCCATTTTTATAGATCATTTTGTGGTTAGAATTTTGAAAAGTGTTTTTCATAAAAAGTTGTTCACAAGACCTTGATCTATAACATACTTAAATTTCATATTTTTCTGAGCTCAAATGGGTTACACGAAGGTCCAATTTCTTACCGAATCAGAATTGTTTTATACTGTGGATTCCGTGACCTTCCTGCCTTCTCAAATTTTTATAAAAATTTTCATTTTGATTTCGACCATACTTCCTTCACAAGATTATAAACGAAATCCATGTCTACAATGTATAAAAATTTCAAAGTGTTTTGAAAGGATTTGGTTTGTAAAACGAGTATTTCTTGTGGTTCAGTTCCCTTGTTCCGGCAAACCAGTTCTGGGTTGTTTCCAAGCAATCAAAAGTATCTTTGTATAAGGATTTTGGGATTGTGTTCTTCATGGAAAATATTTGTGAAGGTCTTGTTTATAACATATTCGAATTTTATAATTTTTGGAAAGCATTTGCTATGCTTTTGAAGTTGATTTCCCAAATCATGCGAATCTGTTTAGTTTTACTAGAATTCCATAATCTGCCGTTCTTTACTTGAAATCTTTGGCTTTCGATTTCCAGCCTAATAGAGACAGTAACCACAATTACCTAGCTTTTCAATAATGTTTATTTGGCTGTGATTTGATGTTGAATGCTTTTGTAAATTCATGTTTTAAAATGAGGTTCACAAAGTCGATTGACCGTTTGCATGTGTGACCACTTGTTATTGTTGTGTGGCATTGATGTGAGCACAATTCATGGATGCATTGGCTAAATGAAAAGATAAGAATTGGCCTAAATGCTTGTGTCATGCCCCGAACCCTATCGAGCTCGTGACTCCCTTGTTTGGTCGATTAATGCGACGTTCCAAGGTATTGCCGACCTCAATCTTCGTTATTAGAGATTTAGAACGATCAGCGGAAATCATAAATACCCAGACAATTAAAACTGGGGAGAATAGGGAGAATATATATATACATTTCTCATTCAAACTGATACCATAATATTCACTTTTTACAACCGCCATAAAACATATGCACACCATACTAATAACCACCGATAACAAAGAGATCGATGACCTGGCAGTCCATCCTAAAAAATGGTACACCTCCAAAACTTATTATTAGCCCCTACGCTAGCCCCTACGACCCTTGCTCGAGGTCCATTCCGAGTCTGATTCTTCGTTCTCTGAATTTGAATTCCCCTGATCAGACTGTTCCTCCGAGGACTCCAAATTTGCCTCGATTTCAATTGGGTGGTTTATGTCACCCGACTCGTCTGGAACCTCGACCTGTTCCTCTTCAACTGGCTCCTCAAAGAAATTGTCCTCAGGCACGAAATTAGGGTCCATCCATTGCTCATACAGGAGTATATACTCCGGTTCCTCCTCAGGCTCCGAAGACTCAGCAGGTTCATCCTCAGGTTCGACCTCGGGTTCCTCCTCGGGAATCGATTCTAAATCTACATCCATTGGGTCGTATTTTGCTTGCGATCCTTTGGGCTCAGGTTTGTGCTCAGCCCCCGAAGACCCCGTTGCTACTTGCGCTGACTGCAATCCAGACTGTGCCAAACTAGTTTTCGCACTAGTTAACTCGCCGTCAGGAGGGGGTATAGCAGACGAGTCCCAGTTCCCAACTAAGTCAAAAGGGACATCAAATCCTCGTACGGGCCCAAACTCATCTACCCCGTCTCGGAAGAACCAAGCGGTATAGGTATGGGCCTCCCACAAAGATACTCATACGTCTACAAAAACTATGCTAGTATGTTTAATCCAGGTCATATTGTCAGCCATAGGAAACTCTAAAACTTCCTGTTCGGTGTGCACCGGTACTCCAAAACGCTCAGGTGGCGGCGGTGGGGGATTCATTGCTCTTGCCGGGGTTTTGAAATGTTTGGTTGAAATAACCATGAGACTATATCTTAGTAAGTACACCCTCAAACCCCACTTAGGCTATCACGTACCTCTAGACAATCACAAAACACAATCTCACACACAATCACCATATAGCAGGCACATCAATTATTCTTACCTGGGCCTATCCTGCTTGCACCCTGCATGTTAGTCACAACCACATCATATGCAATCACATGCATGCTCAATTCTCATTTTTGCGCATTCGTTCTAGTCTAATCACATCTTTTCCACAACTCTCGCCAGTGACCCGCGTTACAGTACATGCCTCAGGTTCATTGTGACTAACTTATCACAACACTCCAGGACCCGCGTTACAGTACACGCCTCAGGCCATGTCTCTTGCCCGCGTTACAGTACACGCCTCAGGCTCAACATCTACCACCTACGGCACAACCCGCGTTGAAGTACACTCCTTAGGTTGGCAGTCTTCCGGTAATACCGAGCATCGTCCCACGTTGAAGTACATGCCTCAAGACGGAATTACCCTCGCGTAGTGATACCGCCTCAGGGACTTTCACGACCATACATGCCATTCCACTCACGGTCTTTTTCTCATTTACATGCTCAACACTCGCATGCCAAACAACTGGCCAATCACACGTGGCCCGTGCACGCAAAAATTCACATGCATTTTTCATGCTCACTAAGCATTCAACATGGCCAATTTGACGATTAATTTAATTCGGTCTGAGCGTGCACATAGCAAAGCATATCTCAACCAATCAATTGCACACTAATGCACCCAATTTCACCATCACAATTCAACCATAGTTCAAATGCACAATCAACGTATAAATTGACATTTTTCAATGTCCAAACAACGTCGAATTAGTTCTGGCTCTTTATGACATTTTCCCCCAATTCCTCGCTGGTTCTAAACATCCCATTTGCGTACCGAGCCGAGCATCATAGCACTCAAACCAGCCACCCACAATTCACTTTTGGCCTAAAAACTTCCACCAAAAATTCCCAAATTCAATCCTAAGGCCCGCTCATCGATTCCGCTCCTAAATCGTACAATTCCGCACCTAATTAAACCCGATTTCACCCAAAATTATCCGTCGACACTCGATGTCCTAAATAAGGTTTAGGGCGCGACTTATCGACACTCTAGACTAATGCAGCTAGAGCGAAAAGCGGCGGCGATTGGCGGCAAGCGGCTCGGCGGTCAAGCGGCGGTGCGGCTTGGCGGCGTGGACGGCGACAGTGGTGGCGAGCGGCGACGGCCTTCCTTGGCCGTGACCCACGGTCACATGAGCGGGAGGGAGAGAGGGAGAGAGACGGCATCGTGGGGTGGCGGTGGTGCGGCGGCCGGCATACAGACGGTGGCTCGGCGGCGGACAGGCGTGACTGGCGGTAGCGGCGATCGGCCAAGAGGAGAGAGAGAGCTCACGGTGGGGGGGTTGCCGTGAGGGAGAGAGAGAGGAATTGAGGAGAGAGAATGGGTCTTGGACCTAAATAGTGGATTTTTGACCAAATCGGCAAATGAACATCTTGCCCTTGTCTAATCTTTGTAATCAACGGCCCAGATTCGATCTTATCTTGAAACCGACGGTCGAGATCGAATCTTGCCCAAAAATATCCAAGGGCAATTTGGAAATTTCATAAAATTCCAAGGGCAAAAATGTCCAATTAAAAAGTTAGGGCAAAATGATCAAAATGCCCCTCCCTCATAAAACATACCCTTTATTAATTCCTAAGGGTAAAATGGTCACTTTCCTCATTTCTTGTCGAAATTAAATTTTTCTGAAGGATTCGGGACAATCCAAAATTACACGTTCCAACCACAACGTCGTCCTAACGTCCCGTTGTGACTTCCAAATTTTTTCGATGTCCAATTTGGGCTCAATTAAATAATTAAATTTTATTAAACGCAACTTGAGCATTTTTCAGACTAACGGGCAGCTTGTTGGGGAAATTCGCATATTTGACCCTTGACTGATAATAAATCGAGTCACGTGCAAGTTCATTCGGTTCGTGACGACTTCGGTTATCATTAAATCGCGAGGATCGATCGCTAGATCCGAGGGGTACGATCGTTCGGTATAGGTTCAGGATCATTCGTCAATTCATTTCGTAGTTCAGCGGAATCACCCGTGATCCACTACTATGATAGTGGCGAATTGACCCCTGACTATCTTTAGATCGGCCTACAGTGGCTCAAAATGTCACCTCAGCGATTTTATGGTCGAAAATCAATTCATGATCGAATTTTCTCTTAGTCGCACGAATTTAAATCCCTGATTAGCCTATCCCTAATGGTTAGTATCCCATGAATGATCAGTTCCGGGCGAGAATTAACTACAAGTACATTCATAAAACTCAATATTTTATAAATCCTAAATGGACCAGTTTTCAGGATGTCACAGCTTGTGTGCTCATGTGATCACACGTTAGAGCCGTCTTGCTGTAGATTGCTTGACGATGCCTGATTTATCAAGGTCTTGCTATAGATCGCTTGACAATACTCGATTTATCGGATGCCTAGAGATTATCTGGATTGCCGATACTTCGGATGCGTTGTCGCAGCCCGAGGCCGAACTCGATGGTCCTTATGGGATATCATCTTACTGTAGATCGTTTGATGTTGTCGTATTGGAACGCCGTCTTACTGTAAATCATTTCATGCTTCCGTGCCCAATGGGGTGGGACGATGCTCGGGTAGGTCCGGAAGACTACCATCTTACTGCAGATCGCTTGATGTGTAGTGGCCCCGAGGGGGTGTAATAAAAGTAGTACGTGTGATGCATAGTGCTTGATTATGGGATAGAAACTGCTAAGCATGGTATGAGACGTGCCCAAGTGGATTTTGCCTTATAATCGAGATACGCGCGACTGTGATGCATTGATGCATGGGAAATCTCATTACACATTCTGGGTATGTGATATGTTTGATGCATCGTTGTGACATATAACTATCTATGTTATGCATAATATGTGTGGCAAGGTAAGGTAAGGATGCTTGTGGTTGGTTAATGATTTGTGTCGAGTACATGGTCGCGTGATTAGGGACCCCCGAGGTGAGTTGGCCTTCTAAACGGGGCTTAGGCATTAACTTATTGAGATTTTTATCTCATTTGTGGTTGTTAAACATTTTTCAAGTTCTTAGCATGTTGATGCACCTAGTATGGTTTGGGGTGCCTGGAAGCTGACTTTTGGTGAAGTAGATTGACCCCAGCCTGACATCTTTTTGTAGACTTTTATGGAAATGTCTAAAGTGGGCTTGTAAAAATGTTCCCAGGAGTTAATCAAGTAAATGTTAAAATGGTGTTTTGATTTCAATGTTGTAAACCGTTTTCCTATCTATCCTTGTTTATTGTTATTGTCTGGGTGAATCTTTGTTTAGCTTCCGCATGTGTAATCAAAAGATATAATGTTAGGTTGGCGACACGTCCTGGGACGTCGCATCATAATGACCATTGCAGGATGTTGCGGGCTCGCGAGGTTTGGAGTGTGACATTTTAAATATTTGAAACTTGAGGCAGATTAAATCAAAGAGGGAACAACTATTGCTTGAGAAATTAGATGCGTAAGTTATCGATGAAACAATTATCACTTGGAAACTCAGTCATAGGAGTTATCGATGAAGTGGTTATTGCTAAAGGACTTGAGAACATAGTCATAGGAGTTATTGATCAAGTGGTTACCACCACTAGACTTAAGAACTCAATCATAAAAGTTATCGATGAAGTAGTTATCTCCTAAGAACATGGTCGTGGAAGTTGTTGACAGGAACATACGGTTTTGCACATGTTAGATATGGTTATGAGAGAATGTAGGTAATTTGACATTGTGGAAATAAAGAGCAAAGATAAGGTCGATGGAGGTTACTTGATGTGGACTAACAGGTGTCAAAAAATGGTTACCACACTATCATTATAAATACTACCCGATGGTCAACAGAAGCCGCCCCCCCTCCCCCCTTCCGAAAGTCACAATCAAAATGTTATCCTTTTATCTTTAAAGCTTTATGCACTATACTTTCAGTTTCCTTAGCTGTAGACCTTTACATTTGAGCATTAGTGTAACATGCTATCGACGAAGTTTGAGTGCAATTTCCTGTTGTAGATCGATACCGCCACCAATAAATGGCTGGTGGGATTGGTTTGGATCTATTGTATTGCTCGAGTTTGTTATCAATCAAGTATTGTCACGGTTAAATCTGTATTGTTTTGGTTGAAGCAAGTGGATTCCTTAGATATGTCCTATTTGGAGTTGATGCTAAACCCGATCCTTTCTCATAAAAAAAAATCAAAGAACAACATTCGGTGAATTATATTTCGTTGCAGGATGCATTCTGGTGAAATATAATTTTGGCATGCCCAATGGGACCATTGTGGTTGATTTGAGGAGTTACGATGGCACAAACTAGGAGCCAAAGTCAGCTTGATCACAACAACATTATAGGCAACAGTTGACCTCTAAACCCTATTGCTGAAAAGGTGACATGCCCAGAGTTGTCAAATGTTTGACCAATAGTAGATTAAGGACAGATTGGAGAGGTGGACATACCGAGGCATCTCACTGAGGAACAGAGGAGGCAATTAGAGCCAAATCCAATTACAAATGCTACTATGAGAAGGATCATTGAAGAACAACACAATGTTCTAGCTAATTTAGTTAGTAGGTGTGTTGCTGACACTGTCAGGCCATTGATTATCAACACTATCCAAAAGATCACAAATAAGCAAGGTGCATCAACTAGTTCGACCCAGATGCAACCTAATCATGCGGTTTTACCAGGTTCTGTTGGAAATATGCCTCAACCAAACAATGTGACATCCAACTTTGGAACCACGGGCCAAGTTATACCTCCGACACCATTGAGAATCCTGCGGAGAGGAGAGGAGAAGGTGTAGCTATAACCCAAACTTGTGGTCAAACATCGGCCAATAAGAACAATTTGGTGCAAGTTAATGGAGGCAATATAGGTCAAGCTCCCAACAGAATGTAGCAATTCAACCATATGGCAATGTGCAACTCTATATTTGTCACGCCCCGTACCCCACGAAACGCAAGCATCCCACCCCGAGTCGAATTCGATGCGACGTCCCAGGATGCGTCGCCGGCCCAACGCCTAACAATCAGAGATCAAAACACAATCGGAAGCAACGTATATAAATGTATATATACACCAGTACAAATATACGATAACCAAGAATAGCACAGTACAGAAATCCATCGGATTAAAAACATCGGCATTTTATTACTATTAAAAATATATACAATAACCATTACAGGGAGTACAACACGAACCCAAAAAAAAAAAAACTGGCCAGCTGCCACTCACATCAAAAAGGATCAGTGGTCAGGGTCAGGAATTAGACTAGGATGGGGCTTGAGTCAAAAAGTTACAACCCGACCTAACTAACTAGAGTTGAGGCTAAACTAGGGAACCCAGTCCGGGTCAGAGTTAGAGGACTCAGAGGACTCAGAGGACGAAGAACTGTCAGGCATCTTCTCGTCTGAACCCATGGCCTCCGGCTCAGCATCATCCTGCTTGAACGGTTGCCCCAACTCCTCGTCCAACTCTGCCCCATCGTTCGGCTCCATCGGCTCCAAATCCATATCCCAATCCTCGGGCTCCATGTCCATCGGGTCGTGCTCATCCATCTCATGCTCAACTGGTACACCATCAGAACTTGCACTCTCCTCGTCTGAGGTGCCGGGATCCATCACCTGCCCATCGGGACACTGCGGATCTACCCCGCCCTGTCCATTAAACAGGATATCAAAAGTCCATAGGGGCCCGGTCTCTTCTCCATTATACGTCCTATAACACCAAGCCACGTACTCGTGGGTCTTAGATACTAACTCCCCAACATCTACCCAAACTAAAGTATAATATCTAATGTACATATTCCCGTTCCCTATGGGATGTACGGACATGGTCTTCTTGATGAAGTGTGGGATCCCAAAACAGATTGGCTCCTCTGCCATCCTCACTACCGGGGGTCTAAAATATCGGTTTACAACAACCGTGAGACGAATCTCAGCAAGTAACAATCCTTAAACCTAAACTAGGCTAACATGCACCTCCTGACAGGCGAATAAAACACACATCACAGTGCACCAAAACATCACAAAAATTGACCTAGGCCCATGGCCTAGATCACTCATACAATGACCCTGCAGGTTAGACAATTCAAAATAATGTTCACGACACATACGCGAACACACTGGTCACGCGTACGCCATACGCATGCTCATGCTCATTAGTGCCAGCCTGACATACAATTTACCGAATGCGCACCACGACAACACACTCCGACACACAATGGCCATGCTCATGAATTATTTCAAGCAATGCACTCTGGCATGCGGTTCTTTTACGAGCATAAATCGACCCGTAGGCCCACAGATAAATCAACTCGAAGGCCACGACCCGAAGACCACAATACTTCGACTCGAAGGCCACGAACCAAAGGCCACAATACTTCGATTCGAAGGCCACGACCCGAAGGCCACGATACTCCGACCCAAAGGCCAATAATTATTCCGACCCAAAGGCCCGACCCGAAGGCCAATAATTATTCCGACTCGAAGGCCAATAAATATTCCAATCAAACAGGCATACTCGCACACTTTTCAGCCTCATGCCCATACTTAGCAAGCAAAATGCGTGGCCATGCCATATGAGCACTCATTGACAATCACGAGCACATGATTCAATAAAAATCAATGCGGGCTCAATCTATGCCACACGTGCCCAAATTAAGTGCTAGCAAATTCAACACACAATTCACATTCACGGCACCTTATTACACGCCAAAACAGTGGCCAATCACACATCGCATTAATCGGTCTCAAAACCACACGGCATGGCATATATATATATATATATATATATATATATATATATATATATACACTAGCACAGAAAAACACCAATCAATCACAAATCATTCAATCCCGGCAAAGGCCCAATTAAATCTCAATTAATCCGAATTAGTCCAAATTCGGATCTAATAGGGCAGCCATATAACAGCCAACCTTAGGGCACTAATCCTCTTCCTAATTGACTCATTAATGCCCAAATATGTCTCATAATCAACCATTAGTCATTCAGCCCATAATTAGGTCATAATCCAACTTAATTAACCCTAAAAATCATCTAAACCTATCTAGAGGGAAAAATTAGTCCTAATCGAGGTTTAGGAATTAATACTTGCCTTATCCAAATCGGTCGACGGGAACGGGCGGCCAATCGCCGATGGACGACAAGATCGGCGACGGCATTCCTGCGGTACGGACGGCGGCGTATGGACGGCGATTCTTGGCTACAACAGGGGAAGGACGATGATGGTGATGTTGCTGGTCGGTGGTGGTTGACGGTGCTCGGCGTGGGCGGTGGCGATTGTACGGACGGCGGCGCGGCGGCTTGCACGGCGACGGACGGCGGTCCTCGCGGCCACTACTGTTCCGACGTCCTCACGGCCAGAACAGGGGGAAGGATGGTGAGGCGAGGGTGAGGGTGGTGATGGTGGCTAAACGGAGTGGCGGCGGTGGCACGGCGGTGGCGCTCCAGCGTGCAGCGGACGGCGACGGCGCTCCGGCGGTGATGATCGGCCAAGGGGAAACGGCAGGAGGGAGAGAACAAACCGGGGAGAGAATGGCCGGAGGAGAGAGAGAGGGGTGGTCAAAAGTGGTCAAAGTTGGACTTAGTGGATGCCAAGTGTCACAATCCTAGCCCTCTTAACCATTTTGCTCTTGATCCAATGGCCAAAATTAGTCCTCATCCAATAATTTAAGGGCATTTTGGTCCTTTGGTCTCAATTATTGGGCTGACCCAATTCTGAAATAATTTCCTTAATTACCCAAATTTTAGTCCAAATTCGGAATAATAAAAATAGGGTATAGGGGTATTTTGGTAATTTTCCGGTCCCTGGTCGAAATTCTATTTTTTGATCGTACCAACCCCAAATAGGTGTGGCCACCCAAAAATGATGTCAGCCTCGCAAAATAATCACTTACGCCCTCGAAAACCGGCATTAAAGTCTTGAGGGGCAAAATGGTAATTTTTCACTTCCTGGTCGAATTTCCATTTTTCGGCCGTACACACTCCAAATATGCGTGGCCACCCTTAAATGGCATCGGCCATGAAAAAAAACCTCATACGGCCTTGAAAATCGACGTTGGAGTCTAGAGGGGTAAAATCGTAATTTTTTCAATTTCGGGCGAAATTCCAATTCGGCTAAATGTATGTGGCCACTCCAAAACAACATTGGCCACGAAAAATAGTCGCATACGATCTCGAAAATCGATGCCCAAGTCTGGGTCAATTTTCCGCGATCAAAATCGCTCACTTTCAAATTTTAAAGTCTCTGACTAACGGGCGGCTGTTTAGGGGTTACGCATATCGACCTAGGGGTACTCGAGTCGTGACGGCCTCAATTATTGGGAAAATGCGAGAGTTTATCACTAGTACCGGAGGTCGCGATCTGTTGGTTTAAGTTCAGGATTTGATCGACACGTGTACTTTAGATCGTGCGGAATCACCTGCGATCTGATCGTACATCGTTGGCCAAATCATATCCTTCACTTTTCTAGGATCGGCCTATATTGGCCCAAAATATTTCCTCATCGCTTCTCGGAATCGGTGCCCGATTCACGATCGGGTCCCTTGTCCACGTACCGTTTCCTAATTAGCCATTTCCTTTTGGTTAGTATCCCGAGAGTGATCAATTCTGGGCGAGACTTTTCCAAATGAAATGATAAACAATATTCACTTTATTGATCCTAGAAATGGGTTGAAATTCGGGATGTTACAATATTTCCATGCCTTAGCCGAATCCTGTGCAAACGCCATACATGCCAAACATTAATGAAGGGAGACCTCCAACACCACCACAATCATTGCCTCAGTATCAGGCACCATAACCACCACCACCATTACCTCAATTCGGGTACCACAATCATCACAACTGTTGCCTCAATACCAAAATTCGCAGCCTTTACACCAAAATGTAAAGCAATATATGCCTCCGGCAATAGATCAACTCGTACCTAGAGTTCAAGTTGCAGTACCACCGGTCACGTTACCCATTGGTCATAACCAATAAATGATAGACCAAATGCTGCGATAATATGGAGGTGATTTGAGATATGCTAGACAAATATACAGAAAATCGTATCTAGAGTGGATGGATGCAATTCCATATCCAAGAGGTTTTAAGATATCAGAGTTTAATTTTTTCATTGGTGAGGATGATCAATTGACGCAAGAACATGTTAATAGGTTTATTGCATTATGTGGGGACACTACCCATGGAGACCATTGGAAGTTACGACTGTTTCCGTTGCTGTTGTCCAAAACTACTTTTACTTGGTATACCTCTTTACCAGCTAATTCCATTTTTTCTTGGGAGCAAATGGAAATGATGTTTCATAATTAGTTTCAGAGGGCTATCCCAAATGTATTTGTTGCAAATTTGTCGGCAATGATGCAACAAAATAATGAATCTATTGATCAGTTCATGTTTCGATCAAGAAGGCAAAAAACAGATGCCTTGTACCATTACCTAAGAGAGCATTTGTTGAGTTTGCATTCAATGGTTTGAAGTTTACCATTAGGGAAAGAATGGTAGGTTAGGCATATTTTGATCCTTTGTTACTAGCCACAATAGCAGTTAAGCATGAAAGTTTTTTAAAAGAAAAGGATAAAAGGCATGGTAAACATGACATGAATTTCATTGATGAATCATTACTCTGATGAAGATTCATCATAATATGTTGAGATAGCCGTGGCTAAAATGGTAATTGAAAAACCATATATATGCCGTGCACTGAAGCTAACAAAAGTTAAAGAGAAAGAAAGCATTATGACAAAGGTGAAAGATGTTCAATACTATTCTTTCTATATAAACAAAGTGGATGAAATATTTGATCTACTTTTGGCTAATGGGTAAATAAAGTTGACAGAAGGACAAGTGATGCTGAGCAAGGAGGAGCTAGTAGATAAAAATACTGCAAATGGCATCATTCTTGGAGTCATAATTATTGTATTAAGGAAAAACATCCGGGAGGCAATTCAGCAAGGAAAGATTAAATTTGATGATGATAAAGAAAAGGCTCCGATGGAGGTAGATGTTGATCCATATCCTGTTATGGTGTCGCTAAAGGCGAAAGATAAAGTGGTACAATCGAATCTTTGTGTTTAGTGTCGAAGGGAGATTAATCGGGATCCTTATTTTAAGTCGAAGGGAAAAGTTTTTTTGGCAAGATGTTCAATTCAAGAAATTCCTCCTCGTAATCGACGTAATTACCCTGATCCCTCTTATCCAATTGAATACCAGAGTCATCCTCAAGTATTTGAACATATCAATTATCCAAGGCAACAATTGCAGGGTGGAAATCTTTTAAACAAAGGTATGAGGAAGGTGACCCTTGGACAGGAACTTTAGGAGAACCTAGTGGTAAATTTGATTATTATATTGATTATGGACCACCTTTTTCATACCCTAATAACGTAACCCCGTTTGGATGGGGAAAAGGAGTTTGACGATTGGTCTAAAGAAGATGTTAAGTCATCAATATTGCCACGGCGCCCAAGGACTTTGAAGATACCAAATAACCCTCCTGAAGATGAATGGTTTGAATTCGGAGAAGATGAAGGGCAGGAGGCAATATAACAAGGACTCAGAAGAGGATGTTACAAAAAAAGAAGAAGACGTATGAGTTACAGTGACAAGTCAATCAAATTCATATTACTCAGGTTCCACCAATTCCTTACAAACATAAAAAGTTTCGGGCAAAGAATTTGGCATGGAAACAAAATCCTGGAGAATCAAGTTAGGTTAAGGGAGAGAATAAAGAGTGAGATTCTACAGCGAGTACTAAGTCAAAGTTCAGATCAGCCGTTTTGTCAAGATCGGTAACCGATGCAAGCTCATGTATAGTGTAGGCTAGACTCCCGTTACAATTTGGAGTTACATCAATGGACTCGCCAGCCAATGATGACATTATCACGGAAGAAAAAGACAAAACAGAATTCCAATTCGATAATGAGGAAATGGTGGAATTCGAAAAACACTCCTTTCAGGTGTATAAGCACCTCCGAGCACTTAAAATAAATGCACGTTTCGACGGGCATCCAATTTCTAATGTCCTTGTTGACGGAGGTTCAACCTTGAACCTAATTCCATGTGAGTTGTTCAGAAAGTTGGGAAAAAGGGATGAAGAGATAATTCCGTCAAATGTTCAATTATCTAATTTTACCGGAGAGGTGATGGAAGTGAAAGGCATATTTGTGGCGAATTTGACTGCGGGGTCAAAGACCTCAAGAATAGCTTTTTGTTTAGTCGAAGCTAATGCCTCATATAATTTGCTATTGGGAAGAGATTGAATTCATGGAAATCAATGTGTACCTTTTACTCTTCATTAGATGTTGGCCTTTTGGAATGGGAAAAAAGTTGAATATGTCAAAGCTAATGCCAAAGTTCATGTATCCGGGGCACATGTTCTAAAGGCTAATCGAGATTAAAAAGATGTGCCCAATGAAAACTCATGTGTTATCGAGCCTCTTGAAGTTGACCCTAGGAATGTTGCGTTCTGCCGATTTGACAAGGGAAATATCGAGTGGACCCTAAGAAAGATTTGGCGAGATGTTTAGATAAGGTTGTTTATGGAGAATCTTATATTATTAAACGACCTCAATAAGAGGTATACGGCCTATAGGGCTAAGTTAAGCAAGCAGTCTACAATTGCCGCTGATTGCATGATGGAGTTTGAGAAATCACCCCTCAAGTAAATTGTGGAGGCCCAAGATCCATTAATAGAGATTGATATCGGTGATTCTCATGGTCATCAACCGATATTCATTAGTGTATTAATAGAAGATGACATGAAAAAACAGTTGATTGAGCTTTTAAGGAAATACAAAAATTGCTTTGCTTGGGATTATCATGAAATGCCTGGATTGGGAAAAGATGTGGCCCAGCATAGGTTACCAAAAAAGAAAGTGTTTCGACCACATAAGCAGCCGTTGTCACGACCTACCCCTCGGGGCTGCCTTGGGGCTTAGGTTTTTATAGGCAATTGTTCATGGTAATGTTCCGAATGGCATATCCAAAAGCCGACTTAAAAAGGTGTCATTCTTTGGATTTATCCATTAGGTTCATTTACCATGAATGTGGATTCTCCCTTAATTCATATCTCGCGTGACACGGGATCATTTTTATGTTTTTATCAATTTAGGAGTTGCTACTAGCCTTTTGTTGAGGGTCAACTAAAATACCCAATCGAAACGTGGGAATTTCGTTTCAATTTCTACGGAACTAGGGATATCGAGGTTCGAGGACTAGGTTACGTTAATGTTTCTATTAATGCCCTTTCAGTACCACAAACTTATTTTGGTTGTTATTTAAGTGGTCATCCATTTGTTTTTACCAATTTCATGTCAAAGTCTTAATCCACTAAGTGTCCATGCATCTTGTTTTTGTGTTTTTCCATTTAAGATTCTAAACTAACCTATCTTAGTTTAGAAAAGAAAAATCAACAAACAATGTATTGAAAGGCATTGCATAAAGTAAATACTCAATGTATTGAAAAGCGAGCTATTCTAATAGCAATGAAAGAAAACCCACAACTTATCGGGTGTTTATTACAAAACGAGTTTGAACACCCAAGACGTGGTCGGGTAACATGAATGGTACAAAATGAAACCGGATTGGACATCAATCTTTTGTCGCCATCTTTGAAGCTTTTGGCCACCTCCTCCTTGGACCACCACACGGGTGTCGGTTTTATATTTGAACCATACATTTCGAACAAATAATATGCAAGCATAAAATCAAAGCAAGGTAACGAAGCCCAATCATCAAAGCATTGAATTGACCTTAGGATTGGCCTTTGCCCTTCATGCATATCGATTATGCCCATCTAATCAATTAAAATTTATTGATTAATGGTTAATGATAATCGGCCACCATTTGCATTCACAAAACGATGGTTGATATCACTTAGAACCAACCTTAGGGGTTCAAGTGATGATCATAGGCTACTCGCCAAACATGCATCAAATCTAATATTCATTTAGCAAACACATGCATAATTAAGGAATTAAATATGCAATTAGGCCAAATGACCTTGTTTCTCAATCAATCACACAATAGGAAGTGAGCCTATTGAGGATCACTTATTCAATTACAGTACAAACTCAAGAATGTTTTGTTTAACCCTAATTTTCCTAACAAACAAAGTTTGATTGACATGATTCAAGCATCATTAGAAATTTTAGGATGTGTAGATCAAAGTTCATGAAGATCATTTTGACCAGTTTTTATCTGATTTTTCCAAAAATTGATTTTTCCCAGAAGATTGATTTTCACCCAGGACTTAGTTGTAAACAATTTTTCAAGACCGGATTGACCTTATCCGAAACTTTTATGAAATTGACCCGCCAAATATTGCAATTAGGTCCTCGAACATCCCGTTCTTATCAAGTGAGTCCATCTCATATTTCATGGCTTTCTCTCACTGTTTGGCATCCTTCGTGCTGCTTACTTCCTTGGCAGTACTTGGATCATTACCTATAATAGTCAGAGCATAATTTTCATTACAGGCAAATAAGGTATACCTCTCATATAGTTTTCTTAGCCGTGTGGACCTTCTTAAGACTGGTTCAGGTGGTGTTTCGACTTCAAATTCAGTTTCAAAATCTACAACATAATCCGCCATGTTAGGCTCATCAGCTTCAAAATCTGAATTTTCTATTCCAACATGTATAGCCTCTGTCTCTTCCTTCAAACCAACATTTAACTCAATCGTTTGTGTTTTTTTCAGAAGCTTGTGGAACAATCTGATTTGTTGTGGATTCTCTAAACACCACATCCCTATTGTAGATGATATGTTTAGTATCAGGATTCCACAGCTTTGACCATTTGACACCATTCTTTTACCCAATGAAGATGCACTTCTCTGACTTACTCTCAAGCTTGTTCCTCTTTTCCTTTAGTACATGTACATATGGTTCACAACCAAACAGTCTAACATGGGATATGTTTGGCTTCTTTTCAAACAATGCCTAAAACAATGTCTGATCCTTCAAAACTAATGTGGGAGACCTGTTTTTTCAGATAACACACGATAGCCACTACTTCTGCCCAAAATTCAATTGCTAAGCCTGCACTTACTTAGCATACTCATTGCTTTTTCTATGAGAGACCGATTAAGCGTCTTTGCTACCCCATTTTGCTGAGGGTATAGCTTCTGCCTTGCAATGCCACTGGTTGCACAGAATTGATCAAATTTCACTGAACAGATTTCTCCTCCATTATCAGTTCACAAAACTTTGATTTTCCTATCAAATTGATTTTCCACCAAAGCTTTGAACACGCGAAACATTTCAAGCATATCATCTTTCCTTTGCAGAAAATATATCCACACGTATTTGAAAAAATCACAGTAAAAGAAACATAATACCTTGATTTTCCAAACGATACTACAAGTGTATGAGCAAAGACATCAATGTGGATCAAATCCAGAATCCCTTTCGCTCTCTCTCCTATTGATTCAAAAGATACCCGATTCTATTTTCCATGTAAATAATGTTCGCAAAATCCAAAACCTATAAAATAGCTTGGAATTCCATCCACCATGTTCTTTGAGGTAGAGTGATCAGCCCTTTTTCATCGATATGACCTAATCTTTGACGTGATAGCATCGAAAGATCTTCCACCTACTCAGAGATATAATTCTCACCATTGATTACTGTGCTTCCCAATAACTTCCACAATTTTCCATACCGTTCACCTCTGGCAATCACCATAGGTCCACGGGTTAGCTTGCATGAATATTTGTCGCTGGTGAAGGTAATGCTAGCATCTGCCATAGTTCCCATAGAAATAAGATTCCTAGTAAGACCAAGAATATGCATCACATCCGGAAGATTCTTAATTGTCCCATCTTTCATCTTCAGCTTCACCTTTCCACGACCAATAATATCAAGTGTTGTGTCATCTCTCATTCGCACTACACCTCCCTGATATTGCACATAATAGCAGAACTAATCTCTATGACGCGTCATGTGGAAAGACGCTCCAATATCAATTATACATGCACTGCAGTTATCCTGTGATGAATTGCAGACAAGATACATATCTCCCCTGCTGGTGTCATCATCCTTCTTGTACTAGAGGATGATGCCTCATCTTGCTTCTTTGGACCTACACTTTTGCTTTTGTAGTCTTTCTTCAAGTGTCCAGGCTTTCTACACTTTCAACATGTTTTTTTCAATCGATCTCTACTTTTAGATCTTTCTCTGGACTTATTCCTGCCACCAAATCTAGATTTGGATTGTTCGTTGTTCCTTCTCCTTACAAAAAGAGCCTTTTGTGTGACATTCTGAATTTCAACTCACTTTTGGGATAAATGAAATGTGTATATTCTTCAATGCATTTGTAGTTAAATCTTGCTTGGAACTGATTATTCTTGAGATACTAACCTTTAGGGAATGGCTACCTAGGAAAATATACATGGACCTAAGAACTTGATCATGAGTTGACCTTCGGTGACGATCGAGGTTGCCATGACTTGAGTAACTGTAGGTTGATACACGTAAATCCTCAAAAGCCGCTCGTTAGTCAGAGATACACTAAAGTCGCATTTGAGTGAAATTGATCGTCATTTGAATCTGGACTTAGATGTCGAATTTCTTGAAGTGTCATGACTAATTTATTTGGACGACGTCATATAAGCGTGGCCAACCTTAAGGTTTATTAGATTTGTTGGAAATTTGGAATTTGGACCGGGAGTGAAAACTGACCGTTTTACCCCTGAGATTATTTGAATTCATTTGAAAGGCTGAAGGGTAGTTTGGACTTTTGGACTTTCCCTCCTTTGGTCGAAATTCTTGGACAAGTTTGCCCCTCCTTATCTTGCTTATTTATTTTGTGTGCCATTTAGGAATTTTGAGAAAATAATGTGAGGAATTATGTGGACTCTCGAATCTTGACTTGGAGAAAGGGATGGAATGTGAGCCCTTGGATGTGTGAGTGGAGGTGGGTGATGGCGTTTTTAGTGGGATTAGTAGAGAAAAATCTGATAAAGTCTCTCTCTCTCATTCATTCTCTCTCTCTCTCTCTTCTTCTTCTTCTTCTTCTTCTTCTTCTTCTTCTCCTTCTGCTTCTTCCTTTTGTTGCTGCTTCCTATGTTGGCTTCTTCTGCTATTGCTTCTTCCATTGGCTTCTGCTCTGCTGCTGCTATTCTAGGCCTGGCACTGCCCTCATTGCTTGGATTTGCTTAGGTTTTTCCCTAGTAAGTGGCATTCTAAACCTTGTCTAAGCTAAGGGATTACCAATGGGCTTATTAGGGGTTGATTAGTGGCTATGGTTAATTGGTTTAAGGGCTAGACAAGTAGATTTGCTTGTTGGTTGTGCTCTCGGATTTAGTTACTACTATGTCGTCGATTTTTTTTTATTTTTTTCGAGACCTGTGTAGGTCAAATCTGGGGTAATGTTCTTCATTAAAGTTGTTCAAAACATCTTGAAGTATAACATAATTTAATTTGAGTATTTTTGGAAGTCATTTGAGACTATTCGGAAGTCCATCTTTGGACCGAAAATTGTCTACCAGAAATACTATTCCTCCGATCTTTGGGTCTGTTCGAATTTTTATAAATTTTTTCAGACCTATTTTCAAAATAATTCCTCCACAAAACTTGTTGGGGACATTTGTGGCTATGACATATAAAAATTTCAAAGCTTTATAAGGAGATTTGGTTACTACTTGAAATACATTTTGAAAGCCGGATGGCCAGTCCAAATGAAATGTTTTATGTCTATGTCGCGACCTAAAAAATCGAGTGTCTATCTTAGGCTAATGGATTACTAGATCAATTAAATTAACTAGCCTAGCTCGAGTTCTTCTAAACTCTACCAAATCGTAACTTAGGTCCAATTGTGAGCATGTAAATATTTTCAACGGGAGTCGCCACTAATCATTTAGGGTAGGTTGATTAGAAGCCTAAATAAAATAGCGGGAGTACTATTTTATTTTTACGAACTAGAAATCATAAATTCGGGGACTTGGTTACGCTAGATTCTCTAATGCCCTTTCGGTACCAATTTCGAGAAAAATACTTAATTTGACAATTTTGATAAATCTTGACTTAGAGTTCAAAGGTGCAGAAATTTCTTTTTGATTTTTACTTATTTAAATAAAAGCTAACCTATATATAATGACGTGCAAAAATTGACATGCGATTAATGCAACCTAACGTGCAAACTATATGTCATGCGATGACGTGACCTATTTCTAATGACGGGTATATTATTTTTTTTTGTATTTATTTTTAATGAAATTCGGTATTAAAAATGCCAATTATCTAAGCATGCAATTCTAAACTAAAGAAATTAACCTATTATAAAGCAATCTTTTCTTGTATTATTTTTTTTATGAAATTCGAAATTAAAATCAAGTGAAAAAAAATAACCCCTAAATCTTTCGAATTAAGTTTCGATCTGAAGCCTGACAGATCGACCCTAAAATTCGAAATTTCCGCTATGAAAATAACTCTATCTAAAGCCTGATAGATAGATTTATTTCCACGTGTGCGGTTGCGGATTAGGAAATTTTCCTAATCGATCACATCTTGAAAAATTCTGATATCTTAAATATCTTGGATATATTCAAAAGATTTTGAAAATTCTAAATTCTATCCAAATTTGGTAAGCAACAGATATTCAAGATTTCCAAAAAAAAAAACAAATCCTAATTGAGATAATGCTTATTATTCAAATATACAAAATTAGATATCAATAAGCACAAATTATGCAACAAAATATTCAAATCAAATCGGGATAGGATAATTACTTGACTTGCAGATTTCTTTCCTAATTTGAACTTGTAGCGGATTGGGATTGCAGATCGGGATGGTGACCGGCGGTACATCGGGACAGCGGCGCGGCTATGCAGTGGTGCGGCGTAGCTCCGGGGATGGCGGCGTCTTCGATAATCACCCGTCTGGCGCGGCGGTGGCGTCCAGGCGGCGGTACGGCTCCGGGTAGCAGCGGCGGTACGGCTTCGGGCGGGGCTTGCAGGTGGGAATGGCGGCGTGCAGCTCCAGGCAGTGGCGGCGGTGCAGCTCTGGGCGGCTCTTTGATGCGGCGGTGACGATGTGGGCGAGCTGCGGTGACTGCGGCGGCGGCGCGCGGCGGAGGGCAAGGCACCGGAGGGCGTGGCAGCAGCGGCGTCGGCGTGCTACAAGGCTCCGGGCGACGGTGCGGGCGACGGTATGTAGCGAAACGGCAGGCTGCAGGGGCGTCTGGGGGGCGGCGCACGGCAGCGGAGGGGCAGAGCAGCAGCGGTGCAGTGGCTCGCAGATGGTGGCGCGTTGCGGCGTGCGGCAGTGCGGAGCGCGGCGTGGGGCGCGGCGTGCGTCGGCGCGGAGGGCAGCGTGCGGCGATGACAGTCGCCGGTCTCTCTCTCTCTCCCAGTTGTGCTCTCTAAAAAATTTCTGATTTGAAATTATGAGACCCCCCCTAAGATTATGAGACATAACGATGTATTTATAATGTAAACTTATGTCAATTAGCCGGGCTTTCTAGTCTTAATGGGCTTAGGCTTGAGCTTAGGCTTTAATCATCATTTAATTTCAAGTGGGCTGAATTAATGTGGGCTTTTATTTAATTAAGCTTGATGGGCTAATCTAAGCTCAAATTAAGACAACCAAGCTCTTTTACGTGTGATTTTCGGCCCTTGCCTTCCCAGTGAGCCGAGTCTCGTTCGGTACCCGAGCTCGATTTACGTGATGAATTTTAAGCTCGCTTGCCACTGTCGATCCGATGCGGAATGCAATTAATCTATATGAATCTAAACTATATGCTATGCAATTTTAATATTTTTGTTTAGGGGTTAAAATTTAATCCTTAATTTTCTATGCAATTAACACTAAATGATGCGCCAAAATTTAGGTGTCAATAGCTATCCCTCTTTGAGTGGAGGCTCGCAGAGGTTTCGCTCAAAGACTGAAACCTATGAAAAATGATGAATGATGATTTTTTTTAATGGTACATGATATGCAATCAATAAGGAACGTATGCTAAGGCTTCCCACTTCATGCGGAGCGGTGAAAGAGTCTTACATATGGATCGCACAAAAAGCGTCCAAGTGGGGGAAAGCTTTATAATGCTTCGAATTCCCTCGATCTCCAAACTTCTAGTCTATTGGGAGTAAGGTTCTCAAGGTACTGGATTGCCTACCTGTTATCTGTAGTTTCCTACAGATGTGAAATAGCGCATGATATGAAGAAAGAATGGGATGTGTTACCTATACCACTGGGCAATCACAAAAAGGATCATGTCACCTCTTCCATTGGGTGAGCATGAAATGGGGTGTGCTTCGTACTCCACTTAGCAACACCAAGAGAGAAATTATGTTGCCTGTCCTACTGGGTGAACATAAAATGGGGTGTGCTTCGTACTCCACTTAGCAACACCAAGAGAGAAATTATGTCGCCTGTCCTGCTGGGCGAACATGAGAATACGATGTGCCGCGTACTCCACTTAGCAACACCAAATGTGAAATTATGTCACCTGTCCTACTGGGCGAATATGAGAATACGGTGTGCCATGTACTCCACTTAGCAACACCAAATGTGAAATTATGTCGCCTGTCCTACTGGGCGAACATGAGAATACAGTGTGCCGCGTACTCCACTTAGCAACACCAAATGTCACCTGTTCCACTTGGTGAACATATGAGAGAGATAATTTCTCCTATTCCGGAGAGAGAAACAATGAAGAATAATTAGCAGACGTACCTGAATTCTTCTTATGACGGAGCCAATGGCATCGCTCCTATTTTTACCTGAGAAAAGGTTAAAATAATACATGCGCAGAGGCAGAGAAAACATAATTCAAGAATCTGCTTGCATTACCAAGCTTTACTAGGGAATTTATTAATAAGAACAATCATTTCGTCCTTTTGACTTTTGATCATATTAAATGAGAGACCTTTAATCAGAAAGGACTTTCCACTCACTCTCAATGAAATGCTTTTGACCCAACCTTTGATGCGGGTATAAGAATCACTCGAACTCTCTTCATCGTGCTTGACAAGGGTTCGGATATTCTCAAAATCAGTATGACTTGGCCAATCTGAGAGGTCTTTATAAGGACTAAAACGTGAGCTTGGTCAATGGCTTAGCAAAAGGGACTCTTCGAGTCGAGGCTATTGAAAGAATTGATATCACCAGCTGTTCCGGGTTTACAAGTCAGGAATGCTGCAAAAATGAGATAAAAAAATATTGCTCGCACTTCTTCGAGCAACATTTATAAGCATTTGAAACTCTACATTAACTCAAGTGCCCTATTCTGAAGAGACTTCGGTAATGGTTGTAACGTAGGTTCGGGTAGGCTTGAAATGAATGGCCTATTTCCATCAAAAGGGGTATTATGAACATGGAGATTGGTGATCATCCCATTTAGCAATTGCTCCATAAATGAACCTTCAAATGGTCTTTTCTTTGAAGAATGATCTTGCATATCGACTCAGTTCTTGTTGAAGCTTTTCTCTCTCTCTTTTTCTCTCTCTTTTTTTTTGAGAGAGATTTTCTTTTCTTCGAGAGATTTTTCCGAGAGAGAGAACTTCGATTTGATGGAGTCCTTTTGCATCTTTTCTGATGAATTTTCTTTCGAGCTCCCATTTTCCCTAGGTCACCTTGACTTGTCTTGAGATGATTTCATTTGTCTATCACAAGAATGATCATCAATTGGGTTGAAATGAATTCACCGCTCAAATTAGGTATGCAAAGGGTATAATGTGTAAGGATATAGAAAGAAATGCTCTTCGTCATGTCTAAGGCACTTGAGCTAACAAAGAACTTGCATGCAATAAATATACTTGAAGATTGATGCAAGTGAAAGCAAGAAAATTCTAACCATTTTGAACTTTCTAAGAAATTGCCTCGGTATGGGATTTTTCCCGATAGGGGTAAGAAATGAAACTCCGTTCAAAGGGATTAAGCAAATGATAACCTGTAGTGTTTAGATAGAGGAAATGAATGCCTCTCATCATTTTGGTCGTCATACTTTTCGTGAGATAATCCTTTACCTTGTCAGCACGGAATTTTCACTCAACTCGCACTAGGGATTATTATTTAGGACGTGTATGGAAATGTCTTGCCTTTCGTCGTCTTGAAGTCTCTCATGCAATATGATCGCTTCATTAGGACAGAAACAAATTGCCAAATCAAAAGCCTTCCTCAAACAAAGCTTAGTAACATCAATTGATTCATAAAATTCAACTTGATACTTGATAGAAACAAAGTCAGAATGAGTACAAATCAAGTGTAATTTTTCTTCACAGAATCAAAATTAATTGGACTAGAAAAAACACGACCATCAATCTCGGCCAAAATCAAAGCACCTCCTGGAAGGACTTTCTTCACAATGTACGGGTCGCCATAATTTCAGGCGAATTTTCTTTCTGCAAGAGGAACTATCGGTAATAATTTCCGCAGGACAAGGTCACCTACCTGAAAATGTCGAGGTTTGACTTTCTTGTTGAAAGATTTAGTAACTCGTTGTTGGTAGCACTGGCCATGACATAGAGCTCTAAGCCTTATCTCATCAATCATGTTCAACTGGTCCAACCTCTGCTGGATCCAATCTGCTTCTAACAATTGTACCTGTGAAAGAATACGTAATGAAGGAATTTCAACCTCAATAGGTAGAATTGCTTCCATACCGTACACAAGAGAATATGGAGTTGCCCCTGTAGATGTCCGGATAGAAGTCCGATATGCCATAAGCGCAAAAGGTAATCTCTCATGCCAATCACGATAGTTCTCAGCTGTTTTAGCTAAAATTTTCTTGATATTCTTGTTGGCTGTTCCGACCACTCCGTTTATCTGCGGACGATATGGAAAGGAATAAAGATGCTTGATCTTGAATTCTTTGAACAGTTCATCTACCAATTTGTTATTCAGATTCGATCCATTGTCAGTAATTATAGCCTCATGTGCACCATATCGAGCAATGATGTCCCGACGAATGAACTTCACCATAACCCGGGCCGTCACTGTCGTATAAGACATGGCTTCGATCCACTTCGAAAAGTAATCGATAGCGACCAAGATAAACCGATGCCCATTCGACGCTTTAAGATTAATTGGGCCAATCATATTAATGCCCCACATAGAAAATGGCCATGGTTCAGACATTTGATGCAATTCATTCGGAGGAGTTTTAATCTTGTCATCATAGATCTGACATTTGTGACAACTTCGGACATGCTGAATGTAATCACTCTCTAAAGTGAGCCAGTAATAACCCATCCTCATTATCTTCCTTGCTAGCATATGACCATTCATGTGCGGACCACATACTTCCTCATCTACTTCTAGCATCAAATGAACAGCCTCGGTTGAATCAACACACCTTAATAAAATCGAATCATAGGACCGTTTGTATAGGCATTCTCCATTCAAGAAGAACTTCGACGCCATTTTCCTGATATACTTTTGGTCAGATGCGGTACTTTTCTTAGGAAACTCCTGTGTTTGAAGATATGCCTTGATATCATGATACCACGGCTTGCCGTCAGGCTCTTCTGTCGTGGCCATGCAATAAGCCGGTTTCTGTAAGACCTCTATCTTCAAAAGTTCAACTTCTAAACCACTTGTCACTCGTAGTATTGCCGATAACGTAGCCAGAGTATCGGCAAAACTGTTTTGAGTCCTTGGCAAGTATTCAAACGAAATGTCTTCAAACTCTTCCACCAACTCCTCTAAATAGATGTGATAGGGCTGCAACTTAGCATCTCTAGTTTGCCATTTGCCGACGGTACGAAGAATAATGAGGGCTGAATCCCCGAACACCTTAAGTCGAGCTACTCCCATTTCGATTGTAGCTTGTAACCCGTGGATGCATGCTTCATATTCAGTGATATTGTTCGTGCAGGGAAATATCAGTTTCGCTGCGACCAAATAATGTTGTCCGCCCGAGGATATTAAGACTGCCCCGATACCTGACCCTGACAAGTTTACGGTCCCATCAAAGTACATGGTCCATACATACTCATCAATTGGCATGATTCTATCCTCTAGCGAATCCAGATCCTCATTTTTCCCAGGATTTTCGGCCAAGACATCAGCAATTACTCGTCCTTTGACTGATTTCTGAGACATGAATTGAACATTAAATTCTGAGACGAGAACCTACCATTTTGCCAGTTTTCCAACCAAAGCGGGTTGATTGAGCAAGTATTTGATTGGATTACACTCTGTTACAAGCAATATCTGATAGTGCAAAGTGTATTGCCTCAATCTGTGTAACACCCAGACCAGTGCTGCACACGTTCTTTCTGCCTCGGAATAGTTCATCTCAGAGGCGGTGAACTTCTTATTCAAATAATAAATCGCACGTTCTTTTCCATCCTCTTCACCTTTCTGAGCAACCATGGCACCTAAGGACTCACTGTGGATTGTGAGGTACAGGATCAGAGGTTGCCCCAGCGCTAGTGGAACAAGCACCGGCGGATTCATCAAGTAGCGCTTAATCTTGTCGAATGCCAGTTCACACTCTTCATCCCATCTGACTAGCGCATTCTTCTTGAGGAGTTTAAAGAAAGGCTTCGCTGTCTCAGATAGCTGAGAAATAAATCTGGCTATATAGTTCAGTCTACCCATTAAGCTACGAACTTCCTTCACCAAAGAGGGAGATTTTATTTCACAAATGGCCTTCACTTTCGACGGGTCAATCTCAATTCCTTTATTGCTAACAATGAATCCAAGTAATTTGCCAGAGACTGCCCCGAACACGCATTTTGCCGGATTAAGGCGTAATTTGAACTTGTGTAGCCTGTCGAATAATTTCGTCAAGGTTTCTATGTGATTTTCTCCACGCCGAGTCTTTGCAATCATGTCGTCAACATAGACCTCGATCTCATTATGCATCATGTTATGGAATAACGTGACCATTGCCCGCTGGTAAGTTGCCCCAGCATTTTTGAGACCAAAAGGCATCACCTTGTAATGAAATGTCCCCCATGGAGTGGTAAATGCCGTTTTCAACTTATCATCCTCGTTCATCAAGATCTGGTTATAACCTGAGAAACCATCCATGAAGGAGAATAGTTCGAAACCAGCTGTACTGTCCACAAGCACATCAATATACAGGAGTGGAAAATCATCTTTGGGACTAGCTTTATTCAGATCTCGGTAGTCAACACACACTCGAACCTGACCGTCTTTCTTCAATGCCGGGACTATATTAGCGACCCATTCTGAGTATTGGGTAGTCTCAATAAATCCCACGTCAAGAAGTTTCATGACCTCTTCCTTGATCTTTTTTGCCAGTTCTGGCTTAGCTCTTCGCGGCCTTTGCTTTACAGGCTCAACTGAAGGATCAGTCGGTAGATAATGTTCGACGATCAATCGATCAAGACCTGGCATGTCAGCATAAGACCAGGCAAGGATGTCTTGATAATCCTTCAACAACTGGGTCAAGCGTTTGGTCACATCTTGAGGAAGACATGCCCCAATCTTCACCTCTCTAGGATTCTCCGTGTCACCAAGATTGATCACCACGGTGTCTTCGGCAGTCAGAGGCTTAGATTTCTCATGGATTTCCAAGTTTCGTCGTATCTCTTTATCATTCGGATTAGAATCGTCTGAGTCATCAGATTGACTTGCATCACATATATGAGGATCCTCGATTACCGTCCCTTCGCATGCCTCGAGATTAGTTCTGAAACATGAAAGAAAGGGATCAAAAAGACAAGAGAGGGCTTAACTACTGCAATTTTCGAAAATTGTTCTTTGCTTTTTGAAATTCATTTTGCTTTCGAAGACCTCGAAACGAGAATTCTTGATAAGCCCAACCCTCAGTTCTTACCATAGATGATAAATTTTTCAATCGTTGGTTATCGTCATCGGGTTGGTTTGGGGCACTTCAACAAGATTCAAAATGATAAAAACCGCTGTAATTTTATTGATATTGAATCAATGAATTACATTTTATTGGATTGAAAAACCTAAGTGCAACATGAATTGGAAAAAAGCAATAAAGATTCCCGCGCAGGGGAGATACGAAAACTAGAAATGATTACTCTTGAGGGCCAGCGCCCATCCCTTCAAGTGGTCCTTAAGTGATTGCACCAATGGAGGTCTCAGCAAACCAACCAGTGAGGTAGGGTATACCATCATTAAAGTCAAAGTCCACCACCCTCGACTCCGGCTTCTTGAAAATACAGGGTGGCTAGTCATCCTCGGAATCGTCAGACGAACTGACCAAAATCGTTTTACCATGCTTCTCGGGTGATTCAGTTAGGGCTTATGGCGACTCGGGAAAGATAAGCCCAAGATCATCCTCAGTCGGGCTCAGCTTTAAATTCTCATATCCCCCACTACTCCAGCCGAGTGAAAGATGTGGTCAATGGGAGGTGGTAAGGGACTTCGGCCTCTGCAGCAATCGTAGCCTTGTTCGCGGCTTCCCGACCCCTGATTTCCCAAACCAGCCTTGTGGGATTGTCCATTTGTCTCTATCGGGACATGAATGCCTTGGCCTTCCTTCCCAAGACTTTGACCTGGCTTAAAACCATTACCAACCTTAACCTAGGCCACCATGATAGCTGCATTAGAAACTTCAGAAAGGGTAACGGCATATCAGAGGAAGCTTGAACAATTTGAACTATCTCAAATGAATGATAGCTATCCTCCTCAATATGATCGGGCTCTATGTATGGGATCGATGTCGCATTGAAGATTCGGTGATTTTCCTCTCCATAAATTGTAACCAGCTTTGCTTTAGCCATAAACTTGATCTTCTGATGCAAACTGGAGGGCATTGTGCTTGCATTATGGATCCACGGCCATCCCAACAAGAAATTAAAAGCAAAAGGGATATTTAGCACTTGAAAAAGAATATTGAACACCGAAGGTCCGATCTGCAGCTCTAAGTTAATCTGGCCTATCACATCCTTCTTTACTCCATCAAAGGCTCGAACAGAAGTCTTGGCTACTTGCATGGTAGATGGAGGAATGCTCAGCCTTTTCAAAGTAGTCAACGGGCATAAATTCAGAGCTGACCCGTTATCAACAAGCACCCTAGCCATGTGAGTCTCTTTGTACTTCACTGATATGTGAAGCGCCTTATTATGACCACGTCCTTCAACTGAGATTTCCTAATCAGAAAATGCTACTTGATCTTTGAGGAGGATTGTTTCGACAAACCCTTCTAGCTTATCTTCTTTAATAGTCTTGGGCACATGAATCTCACTCAAAACCTTCATTAGAGCACTTCGATGCTTATCTGATGTCTGGAGAAGTTCCAACAACGAGACTTGTGCAGGTAACTTTCTCAGCTGATCAACCATGCTATATTCACTAGCCTTAATTACAGCTAGGAATTCCTTCGCTTCTTTCTCAGCCACTGGCTTGGCCGGTTGATTATTAGCATAAGTTCGCCCTGACCTTGTTATCAGATCAACGTCGTATGACCATGGCACCGTCTTGTCATTCTCATAAGCATAGGGCTGAGGTGATGCCAAGATCAATACTTCCGAGGCGTCGGGTATAATGATCCTGAGGTCATCGTCAGAGGCATCCTCGAGAGCGGGCATGTCAGGATCTAACTTCACTTGTTCATCGGTCATCCTTGCGAGTTCTTCATTCCAATCAATGATGACTTGAGATATAGCGGCCACTACCCTAAATTCATCCGTTGTCCCAATCATTCTCTTTCTCACCAACTCATCCACTTTCTTTTCTATCTCACCGAGTGACACTACCTCACCAGTCGAAACATAACTAACTCGAACTAAAGCATCGAGCATATCCTCGAAAGGGACCCTGAAGCCTTGAACTTGCTTGACTCCTAGGCCAAGGACAACATTTGCACTGCTCGAATGATCAGGGAGTGGATTGTTCTGCACATTGGGCTTACCGGCTGGCTGTAGCGCAAATGCTCCAGTCTCGAGTAGATCCTGCACTCGATGTTTGAGCACTTGGCAATCATCTGTCGAATGCCCAACTTCACCTCTATGGTAATCACATTTCTTCGACGGATCATACCTTGCATAGCCAGCAACATTAGATCTTTGTGGCTCTGAATTCAGCAGATTCTTCTTCCTTAGCACCGCCAGTACCTGAGATAACGTCCCCGGAAGTGGAGTAAACTGGCGAGGTTTGCGCTGCTGGCGTGGGTCCTGCTGGCTTTGCCGCCCATAAGGGGTTGTCTACTGGGTGCTAAATTGTAGCTTCGGGGCCTGAGCTGGCGTCTTCTGCACATAGGTCATGTTGATTTCGGGGACATGCTCTTTGTCCTTCTTACTAGTAAATCTCTTGCCCGATGACCTCGACTCACTCATGGCCATCAGCTGGCTAAAAGATTGGGCGGCCGTCACTAACATTCGTGAACGAACCAGCTACGGTAGAGTGGACACGAACAATTTCATTAAGTCACGTTATGAGGGTTCAGGCATGATCTGTCCCGTCATGTTCCTCTAGCGAGTGGCATACTCCTTTAGAGTCTCGCCCTTTTTCTGCTCAGCTGTCTCCAGATCCTCCCTTGTAATGGTGACGTCGAGATTGAACTTGAAGTGTTTGACGAAACGGTTTGCCACCTCTTCCCACGAGTCCTTCCGGTTGATCTGGTGGTTGGTATACCACCTCATTGCAGCATCTTTCAAGCTTGCTTGGAAGGTTTGGATCATTAGGGGCCTGTTAGAAACATATCTATTGATGAGCCCCTGGTACATATCGATGTGCTGAATTAGGTTTGAGGTGCCGTCATACTTCTCGAAGGCTAGCATCTTGAATTTATCGGGCACTTGGACGCGGGTAAAAATAGACAGATCAACAGGAGGAAAACTTTGAGTTCCCTCCACTTCGCGTAACCTCTGGTCGATCTTAGCCAGCAACTTGGCATTCTCATCATTTGGGGGTGACTGAAGAACATGGGCCGCTGGAGACGCACTAGTGTCAGTCAAAATGGCATCATCTAGTTGAAAGGTTGGATTAGTATTTACTGCAAGGGCTTTATCAAGGCGAAGGCCTTGATGGGTTGGAGGTGGAATCTCCAATTGAGAGGCAACATTGATCTGCTGCTGCTTGGCCATGAGATCATTCATCATTTTGGACATGGTAGCCGCGATCTGCTCATTGATTGTGTTCATGTGTTCTTTCAGCTTTTCGTCAATCATGGCCGCAATCTCGGCTTGATTGGCCATCTTTCTTTTGGTCACCGATCGAGTATTATGAGGATGAGGGGGATCTGTGGCAAATTACCTGCAAAAGTAACGATAGAATAAATATAACAAGTAAGAATAACGAGTCGGTCCATGACATCCCCCTAGACCCTCAAGATGAAATTTCTTTCAAAAGATCGATTCGTCCAGTAAATCCCGAAATTCCAAATTGCTTCATTCAATAAAAACTTGGACTAATTCCAAAATTTACAAATGATAGCTTAACGTTTTTCATTGAATTGCTCAAAATGGAAAATGTCTCAAAAGAATTCTTATAAAAACGACATCTATTACTAGAAAACGTTAATAGTAAGCTAACATTTCCTCCTTAAAAAAAGAAAAACTCCCTAAACCAAACAAGAAATCAAACGGTCTTCCTTTTTTTAGGGGCCACGTGCCAAATAACTCAACCTAAATCATGGACCGACTCAAAATAAGATGAAGAAAATCAAAGATAAAGCTCGAGAAATTACCATCTTTGGGGAGAAAATGTCAATCACAGAGACATGCACATGAATCGTGAGTTTAAATCTTAATCTATCTATCCTAATGGCTTTTGCAAAGTGAAACGATGAACGGAACGACACGTCGCAGCCTCGCACACAATCATCATGACTAATCACAGCCTCGCATACAATAGTCATGACTAGTCGGGTCCAATCACTTCGGCTTGGTTCGGTCGACAAGGGCAACCTCCATGCGTAGTAGCCTCACGTGCATGAGGACGACTCTTGAGCCATTTTTTTGAAAAATTTTCGAGATCCAAATGGGATAATCTTTAGCGAAGTCTTACTGCCAAGGTTAAAGAACCATCTAAATACCATCTTAGAACTATGGGTGTGACCCAAGTCCGGTCATAGGTTGTGTGTGGTGTAGTGCAAATACTGTAAATCATGCACAACAATTATATGCAAACACCACTTCAATAGTACGAAAATTAAACCAAATTCCAATCCACTAAACCTGCAAAACAAAGGGTTAGCCAATCACTACTCCCCTTATAACTCTCATCCTGCAAAACCATTTAACACCTAAGAATGAGAATTCAATCAAATTTTGCTAAATCGAGTGATTTTTCAATGAAAATTTTCTGGCCTAAGTCCTCCTTAAATTTTCAAAAAAATTCAAGTAATCCCCAGCGGAGTCGCCAAGCTGTCGCGACCTAAAAAAATCGAGTGTCGATCTTAGGCTAATGGATTACTAGATCAATTAAATTAACTAATCTAGCTCGAGTTCTCCCAAACTCTACCAAATCACAACTTAGGTCCAATTATGAGTATGTAAACATTTTCAACGGGAGTCACCACTAATCATTTAGGGTAGGTTGATTAGAAACCTAAATAAAATAGCGGGAGTACTATTTTATTTCTACGAACCAGAAATCATAAATTCGGGGACTTGGTTATGCTAGATTCCCTAACGCCCTTTCGGTACCAATTTCGAGAAAAATACTCAATTTGACAATTTTGATAAATCTTGACTTAGAGTTCAAAGGTGCAGAAATTTCTTTTTGATTTTTACTTATTTAAATAAAAGCTAACCTATATATAATGACGTGCAAAAATTGACATGCGATTAATGCAACCTAACATGCAAACTATATGTCATACGACGACGTGACCTATTTCTAATGACGGGCAAACCTAACATGCAAACTATATGTCATGCAACGACGTGACCTATTTCTAATGACGGGCATATTATTTTTTTTAAATTTATTTTTAATGAAATTCGGTATTAAAAATGCCAATTATCTAAGCATGCAATTCTAAACTAAAGAAATTAACCTATTCTAAAGCAATCTTTTTTTGTATTATTTTTTTTATGAAATTCGAAATTAAAATCAAGTGAAAAAAAATAACCGTTAAATCTTTCGAATTAAGTTTCGATTTGAAACCTGACAGATCGACCCTAAAATTCGAAATTCCCGCTATGAAAATAACTCTATTAAAGCCTGATAGATAGATTTATTTCCACGTGTGCGGTTGCGGATTAGGAAATTTTCCTAATCGATCGCATCTTGAAAAATTCTGATATCTTAAATATCTTGGATATATTCAAAAGATTTTAAAAATTCTAAATTCTATCCAAATTTGGTAAGCAACAGATATTCAAGATTTCAAAAAAAATAAAAATAAATCCTAATTGAGATAATGCTTATTATTCAAATATACAAAATTAGATATCAATAAACACAAATTAGGCAACAAAATATTCAAATCAAATCGGGATAGGATAATTACCTGACTTGCAGATTTCTTTCCTAATTTGAACTTGTAGCGGATCGGGATTGCGAATCGGGATGGTGACCGGCGGTACGTCGGGACAGCGGCGTGGCTATGCAATGGCGCGGCGCAGCTCCGGGGACGGCGGCGTCTTCGACAATCACCTGTCTGGCACGGCGGTGGCGTCGAGGCGGCGGTACGGCTCCGGGTAGCTGCAGCGGTGCAGCTTCGGGCGGGCCTTGCATGTGGGAACAGCGGCGTGCAGCTCTAGGCAGCGGCGGCGGTGACGATGTGGGCGAGCGGCGGTGACTGCGGCGGCGGTGCGCGGCGAAGGGCAAGGCACCGGAGGGCGTAGCAGCAGCGGCGTCGGCGTGCTGCAAGGCTCCAGGCGACGGTGCAGGCGGCAGTATGCAGCGAAATGGCAGGCTGCAGGGGCGTCTGGGGGGCGGCGCACGGCAGCGGAGGGGAGGAGCAGCGGCGGTGTAGTGGCTCGCAGATGGTGGTGCGTTGCGGCGTGCGGCGGCGCGGAGCGTGGCGTGGGGCGCGGCGTGCGTCGGCGCGGAGGGCAGCGTGCTGCGGTGACAGTCGCCGGTATCTCTCTCTCTCCCAGTTGTGCTCTCTAAAAAATTTCTAATATGAAATTATGAGACCCCCCTAAGATTATGAGACATAACGATGTATTTATAATGCAAACCTAGGTCAATTAGCCGGGCTTTCTAGTCCTAATGGGTTTAGGCTTGGGCTTATGCTTTAATCATCATTTAATTTCAGTGGGCTGAATTAATGTGGGCTTTTATTTAATTAAGCTTGATGGGCTAATCTAAGCTCAAATTAAGACAACCAAGCTCTTTTACGTGTGATTTTCGGCCCTTGCCTTTCGAGTGAGTCGAGTCTCGTTCGATACCCGAGCTCGATTTACGTGATGAATTTTAAGCTCGCTTGCCACTGCCGATCCGATGCGAAATGCAATTAATCTATATGAACCTAAACTATATGCTATGCAATTTTAATATTTTTGTTTAGGGGTTAAAATTTAATCCCTAATTTTCTATGTAATTAACACTAAATGATGCGCCAAAATTTAGGTGTCAACAGTCTAACTTTGGATGAAAAAAAGAGATGGTTCTAGATAGAACTGGATTTTGTGTTCTCCATGAAAAATGTTCATCAAGATGTCTTTGGGCATGAACAAGAAGCAAGGAAGCAAGAAAGAAGGTTGGTCAGGCCTCTTTGGGCGTGGAAATGGCGTGAGGGAGAGGAAGTGGCGTGAGAGAGGAGAATGGGGGATTGTCTTGCTATTTATACGACTAGAAAACCCTAGACTTGAGCTAACAAGAGAGAGTCTCTTAGTCAAATTTCATGATGGCCTTCATTAAATGCCATTTAATGACTAAAGCCAAAAGAAAATGATGAAGGGCCAAGCTTATCTTCACCTCATTGGCTCTCTCTCTCTCTCTCTCTCTCTCTCTCTCTCTCTCTCCCTTCCTCTCGGCTTCTCTCTCTCTCTCCCCTTGGCCGAATGGCCTTCTTTCTATTTATAGAAAGACAAAACTTGGGGCTAAAGTTTGGATAAGATAAACGCACGTGTCATTGGAACATGAGGTCATCGCTTACCTCGCAGCTTCATTAATAATAAGGGACAAAATTTAATGATGAAGAAACAATAATTCTCTCTTGACAACTCTCTCGGCTGACTCTTGTTTTCCCCCTGGGATGACCTCCAATCAAAGCATAAAATATCTCATTTGAAAACTCATAACGTGTACTTTAAATCACCAAAAGACACCAAATCCAAATTCCAACGTTCTCGTATAGAAAATGCTGAATCTTTGAAATTCGACAAAACCGGACAGCTTTGCACTGTTCACAAAATCGGACTTGAAAACATAGTAAATGGACTTTAAAAATTCTCAAATTTGAATATGTCATAAATAAGGCCTTAACAAACGTTTTTCATGAGAGCACAAAATCTGAATCTCTCTATAAATACCATTTTTAGTAGCTCAAAGATAGACTAAAAATAGTTCGCTGGAACAGAATCTTTGCTTCTCAAAGTAAGCTCTGTTTAGAATCCAAATCATCTCGAAAAATTCCCAAATTTACATACATTATAGAAAAGGAAGTTCTCAACAACTTTTGTGAAGGAAACTTTTTCAAAATCGGCCCAGAAAAGCTTGTAGAATATAAATAAAGGGTGAACATCACCAAAATACCCATTCTGGGTAGTTTTACACGGTCCGAAAATCAGGCCATCGTACCACTCATATCAACTTCAAAAATTCTAAAACTAAAATATGTAAAACTTCAAGATGTTTGGAACAACTTTCAAGAAGGAAGTGTTTGGAAATTCGGATAACAAAAGTCTCCCCAAAAATAACAAAATGAAGGGGTACAAAGGATCCGAAACTGAGTTTTCCAAAACATGAGTAAAAATTTTGGTTTCAATTGGAAAACCACCACAGTTAAACCATAGCCATTTTTCAAGGACTGAAATTGAGGATATTACAATTTACCTGCGGCTTTCCAGGCCTAAAAATCGAGATGTGACAGCTATTATGGATGCATGTGTAGGAAATTGGTTGTATCTTGGAGTGCATGTGTATTGAGAAGTTGGTTATGCTGTCATGATTCAACTAACGTACAGGGTTAAATACATATGCCGAGGTAAGGCTAAGTGCCTTTAAATGTTATTGCGTGTGATTGAGTATGTTTGGTGTTTACTTTTGTCTGGAGGTACACGTTAACCTAGGTGGGGTTTAGGGTGCTTGCTTATTGGGACTCGTTCTCATGGTTATTATATAATCATTTCAGACTCTCGACCCCAATCATGAATGGTCCATCACAACGTTTTGGGATCCCGAGGAAGAGCTGATAGAGCAAGAACCCGAAGAGGAGCCCATGGAGTTGGTGGACCCTTTTTGTATAACTAGGCTAGCCTACCCGATCACTTGTCCCTTTTTTATGATTGTGGTTTTAACCCTAGTGGTCTTTATATGTAAGGCTGGTTTTTGTAAGTATGTGCCGTTGAATAAAGTATGTGGTTGATTTGTTCAAGTGTTCTCCTACTATCCTTGGTCTTCAAAACTTGTCTGGGTGTTATTATTGCTTCCGCGTGCGTTCCATGCTTGAAGTTTCGTTTGGGTCGATGACGAGTCTTGAGACATCGCATTCGAAATATGACCGTGGAGGGGTGTCGCGAGCTTGGTAGGGTACGGGGCGTGACATTTTGCGTTGCACTATCAAAACTTGTTCTCCTTATCTCCTCAAACAATAGAGTAGTTGAAACACCCTCAAAGGATAACACACTGGCACTAATGCCAATCGAAATAATTATATGTTCCCATGAATTCAGCAATGAACATAGCAAAGTACACACTTTATCTTCCTCATCTAGATTGATATCGATTGATGCAAGTTGCCCACAAATAGTATTGAAATCGTTTAAGTGTGCAGAAAAAGAATCACCTTCACTCATCCGAAGGTTGTACAGTCACTTATGCAGAAATAGCTTGTTCATGAACAACTTGCTCTAATAAAGGTTTTCTAGTTTCGTGTAGATATCTTTCGTCGTCCTTTTGGAGATCATGTTTACCAGGACTCTATCAGCAAGGCATATACAGATTAGGCTTTGCACCCTCTGATGGCTGCTATTCCACGCTTTTAATTCATCGGACGTGGACTCGAACTCCTTTGCCTTCTCCTTGGATTTTTTCTTAGGTTCATCTTCTTTGATCACATGCCATAGATCTCTATCCACGAGCAAAGCTTCCATCTTCAATTTCATAACTCAAAACCCTTTCCTCCGAACTTCTCTACTTCACTCCGTGATTGACCAGCCGACGACATCTTCCCAAAATTCGATTTTTCAAATCTCTTTACCAGGAAACCCTAACCTCAAACCTTTCTATGATACCAGATGTTAGGATTCGATGCACAATTACAAAGAAAATAGAGAGTAAAAGTGAGAAAGAAAATTTAAGATGCAAGATTTTATCCTGGTTCACCCTTAAATTAAGGTTACGTCCAGTTGAGAATTCTACTATAATTAATACATTGCACCTTTCCGTTACATCCCTTAATTACAAGAGAAAATATATCTAGTAGCTTTTCATAGGCTCAAGCCCAAACTATTAGCAAAATCAAAAATTTAAAATAAAAAAATGTGACATCCTCATTTCGACCCCAATCTCAAAAACAAAAATCAAAGATGAAATTACTATTCGGGATTATGCAAATTGAAGACGTTTAAGAACAAAGTTGTCTTTTCTCCCTCTCTTTTGTTGGCCGCCCAATTGAAGAAGACAGGGCCAAGATAGTCTCCTTCTCTTCTTTTGTTTCTTGCATGTTAATGCAATTTATGATAGTTGGAAACTTAGCTTGCAAGTTCAATTCCTAGCTAAGCATTTTAGCTTGGTGAGCAACAAGGGATGTGAACCAAGTCTTTCTTCTTCTCTTATTTCTCTCTTTCTCTCCTCTCTCTCACGTTCATTCATTCCCCCTTCCCCTCACGTCCACCCCCCTCTCTTCCTCTCATCTCTCTAGCCCCTCTCGCACCGACACCACTGCCACTCGCCTCGCCACCTCATGTCACCGCTACCGATCACCAGGCCTCAAGTGGTGCCGGACTGAGCCTTGTCGGCTGCCATCTAGCTCTTCCGCCATGTTCCGCAAAGTTGGTTTGTGCTTTGGAACGCTTGCGTGGCTCCGTTGTCACCGCGCCACCACCGTCACCATTAAACCGTGAGTTAACTACCTAATCGTTAATTAGGCCATTAATTATGCTTGAGGATAGATTAGATTAGAAGTAAACCTAGTTATTGTTAATTAATTAGGATTATTGCGATAAGTTATTGGGATAGGTTATTGGTAATTATGACAAGTTATAATTGTATTGTAGATGCAATTTAGTGGTTTTTCCATTCGGACTCAATTCTGGTTTTTGTTCCGAAAAACCTAGATTCAGGTTCTCTGAACCTCTTCATTTTGTTATTTTTGTGAAAAAAATTTTGGACCGAATTTACATAAACTTCCTTCTTAAAAGTTGTTCCAAATATCTTTAAGTTTAACATGTTTTAATTTCATAATTTTTGGGATTGATATGAGTAGTACGAAAGCCTATGTTTTGGACCATGTAAAACTGTCCAAACTGTCCAGAATAGATGTTTCTGTGATGTTTACACTTTCTCGATTTTTTACAAAATTTTATGGATCGATTTTGAAAAAGCTTCCTTCACAAAAGTTCTTGAGGACTTCTTTATCTACAACATATAAAAATTTTATAATTTTTGGAGATGTTTTGTGTATGGTAGAGAACTGATTTTGCAGAATAACGGTTCTGTTCCAGTGAGCAATTTTTAGTCTGTATTTGGGTTATTGAAAAGACACTTACAGAAAGATTTTGACTTTAATTCCTTCATGAGAAATGTTTATCCATGTGTATTTTATAACATATCCAAACTTTATAATTTTATGAGTACATCCACTATTTATTTTGAAGGAATTTCCGTTACTGTGCAAAACTGCCCAGATTTATCCAATTTCAAAGATGCACCATTTCTCACGTGAAACCTTGGGAATTTGGACTTGATCTCTTTTAGTGATTTAATGTGCACATTCTGAGCTTTCAAATGAGATATGTTAAATTTTGATTGGAGGTCAAATGATGGGACAAATGTGATTATGCATGTGATGGCAGAAACTGCAATATGGTGTGAAAGTTGCCATGAGTTAGAAGGGTGTCACACTACCATAGTGGCCTTTGAGATATCATAATATAAGGCTTGGTAATGAGATGTGGAATAATGTATGAGGTTCATGATGAGAAACGTTTGTCATGTGATGAAATATTTGAGTGCATGATGTAATCTAGGTGTGCAGTGTTGGTGCATTAATTGGTGGCACGTGATCACGTAAGAATATTTTGTGCATTTTCACATGTGAAATCGAATATATTCCGACGTATGAGCATATAGCACTCTTGCATTGAGTTAAGTGAGACAACTTATAATTTGGCATGAGTGGTTGTGTGCTTGTGTGATCACATAATACCCTAATGCGTTTTACGAGGGGTTGAACCCGTCCTGATACGTTTCACGCAAGACGATATCCGATTTATCGGATGCCCGGAAAGTGTCCAGATGCCTTGTCATGGTAGAGATCGAACTCGATGCTCTGAATGGAATGTCGTCTTGAGGCGCATGTATACGCGGAACGATGCCATGCACGATGGGGCGGGACGATGCCCGGGTAGGTCTGGAAGACCGCCATCCTTCGGGATGTGTCGTGGCCCAAGGGGTTGTTAATAATCGGAACACGCATGGTGCATTGTGCATGGAACTGTTGTAATGTGTTCTGATTATATGTGATGTATGCTACTTATTTATATGATATTATAGCCTGTCGTGTGCAGCAAGTGTGTCGGGACCAGGTAAGGTTGCCTGCGTGTGGATGTACCTGATTAATTTATTATGTTATGACTGAGTTGTCAACATGTATTGTAACTAAGGTAAGGCGCGAGGCGCCTTGCTATCTACCATCATCATTGAAACGTGGGAATAGGGGACGCTTGAGGTGAATTAGCGTCCTAATCGGGGATTAGTTAGTTGACTCATTGAGATTTTATATCACTCCCCGTTGTTTAACATTTTTTAGGACCGTATGATGAAGGTGCATATGGTCTATTTTATGGAAGCCCATTTTTGGAGTAGAAGCGTGACATTAAACCCCTGGCCATCAACCCCTTTTCTAACTGGTTGGTCTTATAGGAAGTACTGTAGCGTTGGTTTGTAAATATACTAATTGTCAGGAGTTTAGTACACATTTCTGCATGCTAATAATTGAAAGATGAAATGAATCGGTCGGTGACGCGTCCTGGGACGTTGCAACATAACGACTGCGATGGGATGTTCGTGTGCCCGTGGGTGCGGGGCGTGACAAAAATCCTTTGGCTTTCGGGGAGCGCTGCCCCTTCCAACCCTGTGCTGTCTGTCGTTGGGGAGTATGAACCACACCTCAACACCTGATCGGCTTCATCTTCGTTTTCATCTTCGTCTTCATCTTCGTCTTTTTTTTGATTTTGTAGATCGAAAAATCAACAGTTTTGCATCGGCTGTGACGACACAGTGCACGTTTGCTGATCCATTTTCTCTCAAAAGTCATTGGCAATCAATGTGGATGCTTATTTGAATGCCTTTCGTAATATTTTCTTTCCATTTGATATATCTCTGTCACCGAACGATTTGGAAGGTTAATTCAATAACTATGATAATTGTTGGCAACAAAAGTTGACACGTTTGACATGAAATAGGGCGATAAAAGTTCGACACCGAGGTCAACAAGACTAGACAATGAAGTAATGGCTGGACTTTGCTTAGCATGAAATAAGTGTCATGGGGACTGGCTCAATTATGCGGGGAACAACGCTTACCAAGGCACGAACAATCAACCGATCGACAAAATTTTTAACTTAATGCTCGCACGCAGATTTGGAATGTATGAGACTTCAAACGCACGAATGTTTTGACAAACATTTTGCCACTGCCATTTGAATCAATAATTCAATGTGGAGTGACCGCGGAAAGAGCCAATCATTAACCGCTCAAACCAAAATGGAGCCAATAGTCGAGGGAAGTGGGTTATGGGATGTGCTGCTAGGGCCCGGGGAGCATAATCGGGTCAAACATCGATAGGGAGAAAGAGGTTATTGAATTTTCCTTTCCTCCTGATTGGCAATGACGTCTCTTTCTTCTGCCATTGCAAGACAAGACAGCTTCCTTCGTTCGGACGATCTAATGGGAAGGTAAGAGGATGCCCTATCTGCTTCTCCACTTGAGCCATAATCCGAATTAGACTGGAACTAGGAGGAAAACTTCTATGTAGACCTAGATACGACATATGCCAGTGGTTGTGGTATAGGTAGTTGTGTCTTGAATCATGCAACCATTAAGCCCGAAGTTACAAACCCAAATCCATCGGTGAAGAAAGATGAATTAGTTCTCTCCATGTTTTCTTTTGTGGGTCGAAAAAATTGCTTTCATTTCTTCGACTAGCGTTTTTAGAGCAACATTAAAGGGCTTTTGAACACAGAATAGACCAGAAAAGTTGAGGTAGATTAGACAACAAATTACAAGTAGGACTTTAGTTCCCAACCAGGATGACTAGTGCCCGAAAGAAAGCCTATCAGAGACAAAAGGTATCAGTTTCCAAACACACCTGCCGATCAATTTGAGCTTCGAAGCACTTCAATGTCTCCAAAGCTAGAGCTTTAGCTTGAATGGCAGAGGAGACGCGGACACTACATGCCAAACCATCGACCAAACTTCCCGAAAAAATCTTGACAAATACTTGCAATTGATACATCCATTTTTCCTTCAGCAAACGATCCATCAAAGTTAATCTTCAGGGACCCTCTCTTCGGTGGACTTCATCCGACAGGTGAATTAGATTCTTTCATCTGCTGAATTTTCCTTCACTGGACACCGTTTCTTAAAATTCTGGTTTTGCACAAGGGTTGTTTCGACAACATTATCGGATCTGGGCGTTGGAGTTGAAAGACAAAGTTGTTCCGTGCTTTCCATAAGTTTCAGATGATGCCCGCATCCAATTCCAGAAAAGGTAAGTTCAAATTGAGTTTTTAAAATTGTAACGACCATTCCTCTATTCTGATAATATCTCTGGTGGGGAACTAAATTTGTATTATGGAGTCTGACCAAACTTCTTTTGTCCAGCAACACAGAAGGAACGCATACTTTATTGTTCCTGGGAACTTTTCACATAGAGCGCAGAGTGATTCAAGTATAACTTTCTATTTATACAGATTTTCCGTCGTAGGCAAGAAATTTTGGCATACACTCCACAAAAGGACTCTGATCTTTGGGTAGGTATTCACTTTCCAGATTCACGTCCATAGAGTCCTAGGAGTCAGGTAGGAAGATGATACTTGATTGACATTCTGATGCTCCTCTGTTTCTCAGATTCAATTATACCCTCTCTTCCCTGAATAATCTCCTGATTTACTAGCTATCCAGATCAAGCTATCTATCTCAGAGCTAGTACTTACAAGAATTGCAAGTACTTCATTCATTGTCTGCTCATCGAATAAGCTTTGCAGAGTTTGCTCTTTGCATTGTTGGGCTAACAATACAACCTTGAAAGGTGGTTATATAGGTTGTACATGGATTATGAAAAACTTTCGCGGAAAAAGTCAATGCACCAAGAGAGGACTGCAACAACTATAAGCTGAGGATACAAGTAGTGATGATTAAAGGCGTGTGTGAAGATAGTGAACAATTACTAAAGATGATGAACTGTAAATGTAAAGCACACAATAAATTATAGCAATTGTTGACACATAAATTTTGGCGACCTATTTAGTCATTCATTTTCCAAGAAAGTTAGGGATCGACTCAGATCCCTAAACAAAAATATTGTTAAATTATATATGCATATTAGGAGCATTGTCATTTAGTAGTGATAAGCCCACATAAACTTGGACTGACTTAAACAAGAATGCTCCGAGCTTAGTTGAATTATTTGGACTAAGCCCAAGAGAATACAAAATTCGGCCACGCCCAGACGTAAAGGGTATGTACTTTGGCTAGAGTGAAATAAGTAACCAGTTCAAACGTGGGGAGCAAGGCCTAACAAGTATGAAAGGAGTTCTGAATTCAAAGCAAGGCACGCACAATCAACCAATTGACAAGACTTAATCTCCTTTGTCCAGTTTTCTCTTCATTTTCTTCTCCTTTACCAAAACTCCTGCTGTTGCGAGCTTGCTTCGTGAGTGTGCCGTCGGATTTTTGGCTCTGAGGTATCATAGGCCTAGTTCGGGTTCTTTTCAGGCCATAAATCAATTGATGAATAATACAAAGACTGTGTTGTAGCCACGTGGCATCGAATTAAGGTATTTTTGGGGAAACAGAAAAGGAAAATGTCACAATAATCACTAGACTTTGGTCCAATGTACAATGTGATTCTTTGAACTTTTAATTTATTCAATGTAGTCCCTGAACTTTAGCCCAATATGTAATGTAGTCCCTAAACTTTTAATTTTTTTCAATGTAGTTTCTAAACTTTTGTTTCATGTTCAATTTAGTCCCTCGACTATATAAATATGTTCAAAGTTAACCTTGATCTTGAGTTAATTGAAGGACTGCATTGAATATTTTTATATAGTTCATGGACTATATTGAATATATACCAAAAGTCTAAGGACCAAATTAAACAAACTAAAAGTTCAAGGACCATATTGAACGTTAGGCTAAAGTTCATGAATCACATGAATAAATTAAAAGTTTAAGGACCATATTGCACATTGGGTCAAAGTTTAGGAACCGTTTGTGTCATTATTTCAAACAAAATATTAGTGATGATCATAACTCATGTGAAAAGCAATTAAGGGTGCGTATGGTAACATTTCTATTCTCAAGAACAATTTTTGTTTAGACATAATTTTTTTCTATCTCTATTCCAGCTTTTGAGCAAAGAACTCATTTAGTAACTGCACAAAATTTTTATTTCCAGAATAGAAAAATAACAGAAATGCGTTTAAGATGATCTTAACAATTTCTATTCCTAATTTTTTTCATTTAATTAAAAAAATGTCAGTGGAAACTCAACAATACATGTTTGGATTAGACCTTTGTAAGGACTTAACTGATCAAGATATTCTAAGATAGCTTTAGAAAATCCAACATAATAATTAGTCAAAGATGGAGCAAAGAGTTCCATTGGTTTATAAATCACAATATAAAGAGCTTGACAGTAAATCTTTGGGCATTACAATAAACATGTGCATAGACCTTTTGAGCTTTAGGGTGTAGTGTGTAGAATATAGGGTTTAGGGTTTAGGACGTAGAGTTTAGAGTGTTAGGTATAGGGTGAAGGGTTTTAAAATTTAGAGTTCCGGTTACACTGAGTAAAATGACCTTATTTCTCTTTGTATTCCTGAGAACAAAAAAGTAGATTTTTTTTTACTTTTTATTTTTGTTCCAAATCTATTCATTGGCCACTGATTTATTCCGAGGAATAGAAAAATTAACTAACATCACAATTAGATTATTGTTCCGAGAAAAAAGAAAACAGAAAAATCGAGAAAGAGAAGTGTTACCAAATAGGCCATAAGTTGATTATGTACCATATGATGCGGAAATCATTGACCATATATTTCCTATATGATCCGTTTAACTTGTATTCTGTGGATGGAGCTGTAGCTTCATCGACAACAAGGAAGCAGGAGGAGAAAGAGTCGTCAAGGACTTCCCTTCAACTTTATGGGGCTCGACATCACCGCTATGTCAAAGTTCAAAAGCATACACATGTTCCACTTCGAAAGAGATCCCTCAAATATACACATGCATCGGTGCACCAATATCGAAGGATCGATCCAGATATACTCACGATGCGCGTACCCAACCTATGTAATAATCCTTTTTTTTTACATGCATGCAGTAGCACACATAGACGATATGTAAAACTTCGGGAAAATTGCCTGAAAAGTCCTAAATCTGTTGTGCATGGCCTAATTTAGTTCTGGACTTTTTAATTGTGTTGATTCAGTTCTAAACTTTTTACCGATTTGTCAATGTAGTTCATCTAATCAATTTTGACTGGAAATTATTAATGTGGACGTTGATCATCCTATGTGGCATAATGAGTAACGCTGATGTAGAAAAAATTTGCAATAGTTTTATTTTCTTTTTTCTTTTCTTTTCTCTTTTGTTTTTGTGAGCCCTTGCCCAGATCTAATCGAGGGTCACGAGCTATTGAGGGTTATGGCCCTCGCTAGTGCGGTCGCAAGCCCTTGACAGTAAAAACAAGAAAATAAAAGAAAAGAATTAAAACCAATAATATTTATTTTATAAAAAATTATCCATGTAATTGCCAGCTACATCATGTAGAATGACCGGCTTCCACATCAATCTTTTTTAGCTGAAATTGGCCAGAATAACTACGTTGGTAAATTTTCAAAATGTTTAAGACCTAAATTGGCACAATTAAAAAGTTTAAGACTTGATTGGCTGTTGTACAATAAATTTGTGATTTTTTTGGACAATTATCCCGGAAACTTTGACCGCACAAGTGTTTTGACAAACTGTGTGATAGACATATTTTGTCACTGCAATACTCATCAATAATTGAATGTAGATCAACAGGCGAAAGAGCCTAAGATTACCCGTCATAGCAAAATGTACCCAATTTTCACCCTGAAACCATTAAAGCCTGGAGTTACAAATCTAGATCCATGGTTGAAGAAACATAAATTGCTTCTCTCCGTGTTCAAATCTTAGCATGCTTAGTAAACTACCGATATCAGCAAATAAACTAAGATGTCATGCTATCAGGCAATTTGGAGATCATGTCCTACTGCTTATATTTTGGCAATTAAAATTAACACAATAAATATATTAAAATAAAAAAATAAAGTGATGAAAAATGAAAAGAAGAATTTAAATTAGATACATAATATAATAGTAGAAGAATCTTTTAAAAGGGAAAGATTATGTCCTTCGTTCAATTATCTTTCAATTCCTGCACTGTGGCTGTAGTTTCCACGTTCATGTTGTCGATTAAATTCCGACGTATTTCTTAGCTGTAGTTTTAGATTCGCGTTGTTGATTAAATTTCAATGTTGCATCTTTATGTCCTTAGGCTTTGTCGTCGATTAAATTCTGGCAAAGTTTGTGTGCTTTTAGTTCCGTTTGAAGTTATAGATTACCTCGTGTACCTGTGATATTTCCTGCCCGAAATCGCCACAAAACGTGTCTCCTCCAATAAAAAACTGAAAATGACTTTTGGTGAAAAGTATTTCGTCACGAAAGCCAATTCCAGTGAAACAGTAAGTTTGGGAATGCACATGTCTCGCCTCAACCCATGTTCTTCGTCGATTTATGCACACGTTTTCCGAAATTCACATCGAAACTTCAGTATCGTTCACCATGTCCGGAATTTCGAAGTTGGATCTACTCTATTAATAAGTCTCCAGAGCATGCCCGAGGAAACTTGGATCGAAATTTAACGAGAGCAAAGGAAAGCTTCTTTATTTCCAACTCTCAAGACACGACACACTAGTAGTGATACAGAAACTCTCCAACTGGTGACAATGCTCATAGTTTTCCTAAACAATGGAGCATCCATTATCGGTCAGGAGATCGCTTAGCTTCCGTCCCATATCCCGCCCGAAGTCGAACGCGTCCCGCAACTTGCTGTACCGTTCGAAGAATTCACCCCAGTTCCTCCTCTGTCCCTGCAATCGAAATAAGACAATTTCAAGAGGATTATATCAGATCATGTCATGGTGATTTTGCTCAACTTGGGGTGGTAATTTCGAGTGAGAAAGAGAGAGATCTTGCTCGGTCATTAACTCCCCGTGTGTGACCGCGAAATCTCCTCTGCATGACATCGTGTTCATAGGTAAATGCCCAGTTGAACTCGAGTAACTTTTCTATCACAAATACTGTAGAATAATTGCTGTTTTCTGCTAATAAGGACCTTAGTCTTTTTCCGGGTATGTCGGCTTGCACACAAATTATAGGGTGAGTTTTGGAAAAATGGCTTGAGCTTTCGAGAATCGCTTATCTTCCGGACCAACTTGCACGAACCCAATTCGTACATTTAGTCTTACCCATCGCGCAGGGAGGAGGAGTCGATTTAGGTATCCCTCCTAAATTTCGAAAAATCAAGATCAAATATCAATGGATTATGTTAATCTAAACAACGATGTTTACCTTCCTAGGGGGTTCATCTGTACTTGGCCGGGAGTTCAGTAGGTCTTTGTACTTGTCGCAGCTGATGATGTAGAAGAAGGTGAGCAGTTCCTTAAAATCGAGAGTGCCGTTGTCGTCCTTGTCCAGCTCTTCGAAGAGCCAATTGTGGTTGTCGCTTTGAAACCCGGCATGGCTCAGGAAGTCCATGAACTCGTCGATGCTTATGTTGCCGCTCTTGTCAGTGTCCATGGCCTCGAAAAATTCTTGGGCTGGCTGCTTCTGGTCCTCCGTCAGGCCCTCGTAGTGAGCCAACGCGGCCTCGCGGACCTTCTTTATGTTTGGTTCGGCTTTATGAAGGAGTTTTGAGCCTCCACAGCCCTTTGGGGGAATTATGGAGTGTTTGGCAAATTATTTTTGGAATTTTTTGGCCAAATGTTGGGCTCCTCAAGGCTGAAGGGTGCCTTGAGCTTTCAGCATTCTCAGAATGCTAATACCCCAATTAATGAAAATATGTTAGTTGCCTTTTTTGCCCTCAAAATTTGTCTAAAAACCCATTTTAGCCCATTTAAAAAAGAGAAACCCTAGTCTTCTTGTCCCCTCACCTCTTCACTCTCTCTTCTTTTGCTCAGTCACGCTCACCTCGCTCATCGATCTCCCTCGCTCGACTCGCGACGCCTCGCTCACCGACCTCGCCTCACTCTCCGGCCGCGTGTCGCCTCCTCTCTGGCCTCGCGTCGCCTTGCTCGCCGACCTCACGTCACCTCCTCGCTCGTTGCCCTCCCTCGCTCGGCTTGCCGTGACTCACTCGACGACCTCGCCTCACTCTCTAGCCTCGCCTCGCCTTGCTCGCCCGCTTCGCCTCGCCTCCTTGCTCGTTTAACTCTCTCGCTCGGCTCTTCGTGCCTCGCTTGGCTCGTCGCGCCTCACTCGACGACCTCGCCTCACTCTCCGGCCTCACCTCGCCTTGCTCGCCAGCCTCGCCTTGCCTCCTCGCCAGCCTCGCCTTGCCTCGTCTCCTTGCTCTGGTACGCTTAATTTGGGTATTATCTATTATTCTTGGTGATTATGGTTCTGAATTATTTGGGGCAAATCAAATTCTGAAGGAGGATGTTCGTCAATGACATGCTAATGTCTATGTTACTGGGATGGAACTCCAATATTTGATACTTTTTGTGACTTTGAACTCCAATTCAAACTAGGATGAAGCTTTTTGTTGCTAAACCTCTGTTCAACTCTATTCATGGCGACGCTATGAGCTATTAGTTCAGTTGTTGTTGATTGATGTTCATTCAGTTTCATTTATGTTTAGTATGGTTGAGTCCGAAGCTTGATTCTAAGTCATGCACTAGATTTCAATGTAGCTAGTCACTGAAGCATGTTAGAATGAGTATATCAACATATAGAAGTGTTCTGAATGTCGTGGTTCTGGTTCAGCCTTTAGCTAAGACGATAAAGTGAACAAATTACAGAACTGCCTCAAATTAAAGCATGTCAAGTACTTCACTCTGCCAAGCTTTCAAATGAAATTTAATTGAGTTCATACGATGATTTAGAAAATATTGGTTGTCTAAGTCAGCGTAGATCCTAATAGTTCATTACACTGGTTTATAGGTCAGACCAATGTAATTCATGGACCCTTTGTTCGCATTTTCCAGTAATCATATTAGAATTGCCTTAATTATGAGTATGGCACAAATTTTTAATTAGCAACACAACTAATAACATTCTGAATTTTCGATCATTTTCCCGGGATTTATGAAATGAATATTTTGGCCAATGCACTTATAGTGAGATCTCACCCGGAACCGCGCATTCTCGGGATGCTAACCTTAGGGGTAAGGCCATTACGGGATTGAGTTCGCATGACCAAAGAAATCGACCTTGGTTCGACCTTCGATCATAAAGATTAACGAGGGAATATTTTGGGCCAACAGAGACCGATTTATTCGATTGATCGTGTCCAAAGAGAACTAGCGACAAACCCTCGTAATTATATGACAATCGAGACCGTCTTAGTTTGAGCAAACTTAAACGTGACTCAACTTAGTGTCGGCCACGGGTCGAGAGCGTGTAATCCCAATGAGCCACCCAATAGTAAGAGATAAGCTAAAGTCGCAATTGTTCGATTCTAGTCATTTCTTGGAATCCGGGCCCGGGAATCGAGAATTTTGAAAGTGATAATTTTTAGTGGCCGATGCCATTTTTGGCAAGGCCAACCTTGGGGCAACCCATTTCTGTAAAAAAATGGATTTCAGTTTGAAATCGAAAAAATGACCGTTTTGCTCCTGGGACCGCGAACGAATTTTGAAGACTGGATTAAGTCGGAGAACTGATATTAATCCTGTTTGGCCGAAAATCAGAGGATAAGAATGCCCCTCCCTTTATGGTCAATTACTCTTTTGCCCCTAGAATTAATGGATAAGGATGAATGTGGGCCGTTGGATTTTGGATAAGATTAAATCTTGGCCATTGGATCGGAGGGTAGTTGAGGGGTATTTTGGTAATTTTCGACGGGATTTAGAGTTCAATTATTGGGGCACCCTATTTATTTATTCATTTCTCTCTCTTCCTCATAATTCTCTCTCTCTCTCTCTCTCTCCTCACCCCCCCACCGAAACTCTCTCTCTCCCTCCTCCCCCGTGAGTGAGCCCAGCTCGGTTGGCCACTAGTCCGCCTAGTTGCCTGGTTGCCGCCGGCCAACCGTCCGCCGCCGCCGCCGCCTCTCCTTCTGGTCGCGCCTCACCACCCGTTCGTCTCTCTCTCTGTTTCGCCGTCCATTCAGCTCAGCCACCAACCGAGCCACCCTAGGCCACCCTCTCCTAGTCCATACGACCTGATCGCCGCCCCCAGCAACCCGATCGCCGCCCGTCCACGGCAGCTCAGCCGCTCGCCCGCCTGACCGCCGGCGCCGGCGCCGCTGCTTCTGATCCGGCTGTCCCGGTCACCATCCAGCCATGTTGTCACTTCTTTCTAGGGTAAGTGATTTCCCCAAACTCTTCCTAGGACCTCAGGTATTGTAGGATGAGTTTAGGGCTCGGTTTGGGTAGTTTAGGAGCTGTTTAAGGCATGTGAAGGAGGGGCTGATTAATGAGTGTTGTGGACTGATTTGGGGATTGAATATATGTGGTTTGGTAGGTTCGGATAGGGCTGAGGTGATGTGGAATGTTCTGATTTGAATTATGCATTTTATCGGTAGTTTTATGGCTTGATTGGGCTTAATTGAATGATTGTGTGATTTGTGATTGTTAGCTGGTTCGGGATTGTGTCTTGGGCTGATCGTGGTTTGGCCATGTGCCGTGTGTGTGTAGCTGTGAGGTGTGGCAGTGTGATTGTACAATGAATTCGCGTGCCAAGCGTGTGTGGCCGTGCGGTGTGTTCGTCTGACGGGGATGTGTAGGTGCAAAGTGTGTGTGGAGTGTAAGATTGTGTGTGGCCGTGTGTATGTGTGGCCGTATGATACGTGTAGAAGGTGTGGAAATGTAGGATTGGTTGAAAAAGTGGATCTGTCCTGAGACGTGTTCGTTTACGCGGGACGATATCGTCCCTGATAAGGTGACGATGCCCGGCCCGACGGGGTGACGATACCTGACGTGGTCAAAGACCATTAGCCTGATGCGTTTTACGTGGGCGCAGTAGAGAAGGAAAGTGAGAATGTAGGATTCCGTCATGAGGCGTGCTCGTTTACGCGAGACGATGCCGTCCCTGACAAGGTGACGATGTCCGGCCCAACAGGGTGACGATGCCTGACAAGGTCAGAAGACCGTTGGCTCGATACATTTTACTCGGGCGCAGTAGTGGTGGAAAGGTTGGGAATGAGTTGGACTGGATTTGATATGTGAGATTGCGAAAGTTGACGCATGGCGTGAGTTCGTGTGCGAGTGTGGTTGGTATCGTGTGATGTAGTGCTCGATTTTGGGGTAAAAACTGTTAGGCATGGTATGGAACGTGCCCAGGTGGGTTTTGCCTTATAATCGAGGCACACGTGATTGTGACGCATGGACACATGTGAATTTTGATTATATGCTTTGGTTTTGTGATATGGACGGTGCGTTACTATAGCATGTTAGTTGTATTATTATTTAAAGTGTAGAGACGCGCATGATGGGTTCCAGGTAGGATCGTGTGTGACTATTAGTATGGTTGATTGTCGTGTGTTATGCGTGTCCCGTCTGGCAGTACGGGAGAGCCTATATGGGGTTTGGGATTGTGCACTTATTGAGATTCGTCTCATGGTTATATAACCACCACTTTTAGACCCCTAGCCGTAAACCTAGGAGGTCCGCCTCCTCTTTTTGGATTATGAGTAGCCGTCCATGGTGCCCCAGTGGAGCCGCAGGTTGTACAATTGTTGCAGGCGATGTCCAAGTGATCTCCCGGAGGATTGAGCCAGATGAATTAGGAGCAGAATGGAAGAAGGGCGACCTTTAGGTTTTCCCTAGGATATTTTAGGGGTTGTTTAGGCTAGGTCGACCTATAGTGAAGTTAAGTTAACCAGACCTCTGATCCTTTTTGTTAAGTCAGTGTTGTGGAGGTTTGTTTGTTAATATGTCTATAATATGATGTTTGTATGTTCAGTGCAATGGCATTGTATAAAATGAATGTTGTTGTTGTGGCTTGACTGTTCTGATGATCTATCCCGTCGTCATCTTTTTAGTTCGGGGTTTTTATATCTGCTTCCGCATGTGTCTCTAATATTTGGGTTGAGTCGGCGAAGTTCTTGGGACGTCGCAATAATTTGACTGGGGAGGGGGATGTCGCAAGCTCGATGGAGTTCGGGGCGTGACACAACTACTTTGTGAGTAACTGAGTATAATTTCCTCAATTACTCTTCAAGTTCGTTGAAAATATAGTTCTGGTTTTCTTGGTTGAAAAATGTACAGGTTGTTAACAAATCCTATAGACGAGCTTTTGCAACATTTGGATGGCTTTGTTTTGTTGAAAAAGAACGATCTTTTGATGTGGTTTTCTTGGTGGAATGACTTTACTAGTAGATGGCAACTAAGGCATTTTGAAGCACGGAAGATGTAGAAACCTTTTGTAAGTTGTGCGTTGAACAAATTGAAAAAGGCAATCGTCCGGCAAACAACAAAAGGGTTATGTTGATTAAATTTTCATTATATTTGTGTAGGTAAGTATTATTTAGTAGATGCTGGATATCCAAATCTCACGGGTTATTTGGGGCCATATAAAGATGTTAGATATCATTTGCCAGAGTTTCGACAAGGTCCTACACCAACAGGGTATCGAGAAGAGTTCAATCGTGCCCATTCCTCTCTACGCTCGGTAATTGAGCGAGCCTTTGGTGTATTAAAAAATAAGTGGAAGATTCTGACAAATATGCCATGTTATCCGTATGAAAAGCAAGTGCAAATTGTCATAGCGATAATGGCTTTGCACAATTATATACGAAAAAATACCGTGATCGATACGGATCTTGAAAATGCAGAATTGGATCCCGATTATGGATATTCAGTTGATCATGATGATGTAAATGAGGGGATGAGTGATTTAAATGATAATGTATCTTCTGACATGGTACGTTTACGTATTGAAATAGCCATGAGTTTACGAAGTCGTTAAAGATGTTTGTAATATTTAAGGATAATGTATTTCATTCTTAGGGACATGTGATGTGTATTATAATGAAATGACTCCTTTTTTTAAAATTTGTTAATATATTTCTATTATGTTATTCTCGTTGCGAAAATATAAAAGTTACCGTCATTATTATTTTTACTTCAATTTTAAACAATTAAAATTAAAAAAACATAAATTGGTTACACCAAAGGACTTTCCAAATATATGTTTGCCAAACAGCTTGCATTTCCCTGAAGCACTTTTCAATGGATGTTTGCCAAACAGTCCTACATTTCCACAAAGCCCTTTGTGCTTTATGTCTTTGCATTTGGCCAAAGGCTTTCCCCAAATGCCAAACCAAACAGGCCCTTGTCTACATCCATCTCTCTTTCTCTCTCCAATTTCTGATTTCTGTTCGAGGATGTGTGCAAGTGCTATGGCCACGGCGGTTATTGAAGTATATATATAGAATTCCCATAGACTGTTCCATGCATCACAGACACAAGAAAGAACGAAAAATCAAGTGCCTATTTGCTGACCGAGCAATGTTACATAAGCGAGAAAAGTCTTATTAAAACCTTTTCTTTCTACGAAACGTACAGATTTTTTTATTGGAATATCCTAATGATCCGATGCATGGATCCCGACACTTTCGATCCGAATGAAACTTTCTCGTATTTTTATTGCCACGATCCGGCTACCTGTCGAACACCCTACGAGCCTCGTGCATCGATTAAGTCAAAGCTTGTGAGTGCAACTCTAACAAAAAACTAGTTTGTACGCAGTTGATGAGATTATAACTACTGACCTCCAATTGCTAACACCGATTGCTATACTAATAAACCTATATCGCCCCAATCACTTGTACCTGCCAATTTCTTAGTACAGCTATCATTGCGTCGCCGATATGTAAGGCTGACAACTTATTGATGGATGAAATAATTTCTCCTTACATAAGAGAAATTGATATCGTTGGCTATCATGGTTTTGATGTGTAAGCTTGCAACTTGCCATAATCCACTTGGGGCCCGTTTGGCAACTTGTCAAACAGTGAAAATTTTTATTTTTTTGTTTCTAGAATCAGTTTTGGAATAGAAATCCGTTTGTTAAATTTTTTATGCATAGGCACAATTTTGTAAAAAATTATTCCCAGAATCAGTTTTGGAACATAATCAAGAAGCAAAAAAAAAGTAATTTCTTGATTTTGGAACAAATTTTCCATTTTTGATTCTTCTTAGTTTTCTTCTTTTTTCTTCTTTTTTTTGATTTGTTGTTCTTCTTCTTCCCGGCCTGCAGCCCACCTGCCGCCGCCTGCCTCCGGCTAGCCATAGGCCAGGGCCGGTGAGGGTGCACGGCCCTCGCCACCTGGGCGAGGGTGGCTCATGGTCGTGACTGGCGAGGTCGGTAGCGAGGGCCACGACGCCCTCACAGGCCCTGGCCTATGGCCGGTGACCGATCACGGCCAAGGAAGGGCAGGAAAAAAAAAGAAAGAAATATTAAAAATTTTAAAATATTATTAAAATATTATTAATAAAAAAATGTTGTATAGTTACCAAACACATTTCTGTTCTTTTTTTATTCTAAGAATAGGAATTTTGGACAGTTATCAAATACCTTCAAATACTTAAAAATTGTTCCCGGGCACGGAATAAAAAAGAATTACGATAAAATCAATTTTTTCAACTTGTTTTCAGCTCAATCAAATTCTCATGGTTTACTTTCCCTGAAATTGAATGACAAAAAAATGCTCAGCGAGATGAACACACCTTAAGAGTTTGTTTTTATATGATTTTCAATTTCATATGATGGCATTTGATAGGAGGAAATCGCAAGATGAAATTATCGATGAATAGTGAGAAATGGAGATCGATTTGTTGTCGTGTGATTTTTACGGGTGAACGAGGGAACAAATGAATCAGTGTTGGATTTTACATAGTGATCTAGAGACCTTTTTTTTTCATCTTTTTGATGAAATCTCTACGTTTATGGAAGCCTGACCGTGACGCACGAACTGCCAAATAAAATGAATTGTCGGTGTGATTCTTCTTCTTCCTTTTTTTGTGTTTTTGGTCGATGTGTGATTCCTTCTTGAGCAAAGCTGGCTCATCACGGACTATTCACACCCCCCTCCCCCAAGTGACCTGACCACCGACAGCTCCGCCATAATCACACGTACCCCCTTGTCCTTTTCCTCCTCCTCCATTCAATTGCATTCTGTCTTTTGCTGTTGCCAAAATAACCCAAATGCCCCTCGTGGCGAGGAATCTCCTTCTTTTTCTTTCTTTTTTTGGTCATTTGGTTTTAATGACAAAACAGGCCCTCGGGCCTCGGGCTATGCAACCAATTTGTTGTCCGTGGCTCAAAAAATCAAGCGAATTCACGGCGGTTATTGAAGTATATATATAGAATTCCCATCGACTGTTCCATGCATCACAGACACAAGAAAAAACGAAAAATCAAGTGCCTATTTGCTGACCGAGCAATGTTACATAAGCGAGAAAAGTCTTATTAAAACCTTTTCTTTCTACGAAACGTACAGATTTTTTTATTGGAATATCCTAATGATCCGATGCATGGATCCCGACACTTTCGATCCGAATGAAACTTTCTAGTATTTTTATTGCCACGATCCGGCTGCCTGTCGAACACCCTGCGAGCCTTAAATTGAGACTAATGGAAGTTCAAATTTGTTCTCCGATAACTTTAGCTTTGATTATATTCCACTAAACTTTTGGTTTAGTAATCGAAAGTCCAAAAGTCTCATTGTAGATTTTTTAGATCAGACTCCTTCCGTTTGAATCGAAATTGAGCTTCCTCCATCTTTCTCCAAAGCTCGAGGAAGAAGAGAAAATTAAGTACGATCCACTATCTAACTCCTACCTTATCAAAAGTAGAGAAAGACTTTCCGTATAGATGCATGCGGGCCTCAACTATCAAAGACCTTCGTTCCTTCTTCACTATAGAACATTAAAGAACTAAAAAGGAAAATTTTTCTGAATGACTTTTCGGTAGGTCATTGAACTTAGAAGCCACTAGTTTGTAATTTTTTGTGGTATTAATATAATTTAATGGAAACTAACAGACGGTAAATTTATTACAAATATACCAGTTTGGGGTTTTTAGTGGTCAAAAAAATAAGTTTGAGATAAATTTGTCATATGTGTACCGGTTTGGGGTTTTTTGTGATAAAAAAATTAGTAGGAGATAAAATTGTCACAGATATACCGGTTTAGGATTTTCATGATATTAATACTCGGCATTTTCGTTCTTTCTTGTGTGCGTGTGATGCATGGAACGGTCAATGGAGATTCTCTCTATAAATGCTTCAATAACCGCCATAGCAATGGCACTTGCACACATCCGCGAACGGAAATTACAGAGAGGGAGGGAGGGAGGGAAAGATGGATATAGCAAAGGTCCACGAGGCCGCATCGGCTCACTACAGGGGCTTGGCGGAGGACCAGAAGCAGATGGCCCAGAGGTATTTCGCCTTCGTGGACAGGGACAGGAGCGGCAACATAAGCATCGACGAATTCATCGCCTTCCTCAGCACTTGTGGTCCAGAATTCAATGTAATTCTGAATGACCGTATCGTTAGCTTAGCTGAGTTCATAATTCATCCATCGATAAGTTGTCGCAACCAACGGATCGGCGACCGCGACGGTAGATGTACTGAGAAATTTGTCGGTGCAGATGTTCAGGGCATTAGGAGATTTCTATTTCATAAAATCAGCAGTCACCGCTTTGAATCTCATTAATTGCAAGCAAACAATTCTCGATCAAGGTCACCTACACACGCCGAAAGCTGGACTCAATCGGCGATTCGTCGGGTGTACGACGGACCACCACCATATGGAGGCAATAAAAAACACATTTGAGAGTTTCAATTGGATTAAAATCATCGGGATTCATGCCTTGGATCACTTAGTTTCCTTGCATACCCGATGAAAAAAATTTACGAGTCGCAATGAGAGTTTCCAAAGTTGACAAATTCATTTTATCTTTCTTTGTATAGAGGATTTTATCTTTCCATGTATGAAGGTTGTAGCTAGGAAAATTATTGTATTATAATTATTCTAGCTTATGTCTGTCCACAAACTATTAGCTACCTTGTACGTTAAATACATGTAAGAAACAATAGAAAAAGTGTAACTTGTCCAATTCTTTATAGCCTACTGCTCACAAGTGCATCGTTCATTTTTTTCAATGACAGAAGAATCCTCAAGCACCGGCACTCCTATGATAGTCAATAGCCCCTCTTCAAATAACACCACCATGCTTGTGTCAATCAATACAGCTATACAACTACCCCTCAAGTTACCATCGATGAATTATCCCTCATTGTTGGTTCAATTTAATTCTCCGCTCCTGGGTTATGACTTAATGGGATATGTAGATGGAACCTTACTGTGTCCGTCTAATGCCATTACTATTGGTGGCAAAACTACTGCCAATCCATCCTATTCTCATTGGATACGCTAGGATCAACTATTGCTTCATGCAATCATAGCTTCCACTTCGGACTCAAGCGTGCCTCTCATTGCCTCTAGCAAAACAGCACATGAGGCTTGGAACAAACTTTCGCATCTCTTTGCCAACAAGACACGTTCACGCATCATGAGTCTCAATAATCGTTTAATCCTCAAAAAAACGTGACACTCGATTAGCGGCATAGTATTTACAAGTCGTCAAAGGAATTGCTGATGAACTTGCCATCACCAACTCTCCTATTAGTGAAGATGATTTAATAATAAATGTTCTAAATGGGCTCGGCTCTGAATTCAAGGAAATTTCTATCGCCATCAAAGCACGTGAGTCACCTATTTCCTTCGAGGAACTCCATGATAAACTTGTTGACTTCGAGCAATATCTAAAAAAGGAAGAGAGTCAGGGTGTTACGACTCTTGTCATTGCAAATCTTGCCAAGAGAGTCTCTCACAAGAACACCAATCGGTGCCTCGAATCGAGGTTCGAACTCTTTCCAATAAACTCAACAATGAGATTGGCTAAGGAGCAACAATTATGATCGTTATCAATCCATTCAAAAAGCACGAGGCAGGTGCCAACTATGTGAACGGGTAGGGCACTCAGCCAAGCAATGTTATCGGGTCAAACAATATTTCTCCTCTCCTCCTACTGCAAATAGTAAAGTGTTATCTCGCCTAGCTAAGCAAGGATGGCTCATGAATTCTGAAGCGTCTCATCATGTCACTTCAAGCCTGGAAAATCTCCCTCTTCATTCTATTTATGAAGGCCCAGACGAAATCGTCATTGGTGATGGCTCAGGTTTGCAAATTACACACACAAGTTCAACTAAACTTTCCTCTCCCACAGTTTCATATTCATTATCGGATGTTTTGTGTGTTCCTGATATTAGTAAAAACTTGATATCTGTTTCAAAGGATCACCTCATACTGATGCAACTAAATATAGGAAGATTGTTGGTGCTCTTCAATATCTTGCATTCACAAGAGCCGATATTGCTTTTGTCATCAACAAACTCTCTCAATTTATGCATCAACCGACAGAGTTACATTGGAGTGCTATTAAATGTGTTTTATGTTATCTCAAAGGGGTTATTAATCTTGGCCTGCACTTGCGAAGTAGTCTTTCTCCGTCGCTTCATGCATTTTCTGATGCTGATTGGGCAGGTAATCTGGATGACCATAAGTCTACAACAGCCTACATAGTTTATATTGGCCAGAATTTTATATCATGGTGCTCTCAAAAACAACAATTTGTTGCTCGTTCATCAACTGAAGTCGAGTATCACGTTGTTGCTGCGACAGCTTCCTAGCTGACATGGATTCAATCTCTCCTACATGAACTTGGAGTATCTTTTTCGAGCACACCTAGCCTCTATTGCGATAACATTGGTGCTACGTATGTGTGCGCTAATCCTGCTTTTCACTCCAAGATGAAACACATTGCCACTGATTATCATTTTGTTAACAAAGGCTTGTTACAAGTGAGTCACGTGTCTACTCATGATCAACTCGCGGATGCACTCACAAAGCCTCTTGCACGACAACGATTTCTTCATTTACAGTCCAAGATCGGCATTCACAATGGAACGCCTCTCTTGCGGGGGCGTATTGGAGAAAATATCTTTCAACAGAAAAGCAATTCCAAAAATTGCTCTCAATCAAATTAAGACCAGTCAAGCAATTCTTATACTATTGGCAAGTGCAGTGAGAGTTTCCAAAGTTGACAAATTCGTTTTGTCTTTCTTTGTATAACGGATTTTATCTTTCCATGAATAAAGGTTGTAGCTAAGAAAGTTATGGTATTACAGTTATTGTAGCTGATGTTTTTCCATAAAATATTAGCTACCTTGTACTTTAAATACATGTAAGAAATAATGAAAAAAGTGTATCATGTCCAATTCTTTATGGAGTACGTTCCATCGTCGTAAATTCGTTTGAGCACACAGAAAAAGACAAAAAAAAAGGTGAAACAGAGTACGAGAGTTTCGAAACACGAGATTGGGCTTAGGCGTAGCGGAAATCGGCATTCCATTCGCGGGAGTAGGATTTGCAAGCGGGATCGAAATCGATGGAGGAGGTCCATGCCTAGTTGGTCAACTTCGTCTATGGGTAAAACATGCGTTAAGCTGCAGGGAATACGGGACCAAGATATGCCACGGCAATTAATCCCACCCAGCACGAGGATAAATCAGGATGACAAAGGACATAAGCTTTTTCCTTGTCAATGTTGGAAAATTCATATTGTGGAAGGACAACACCTTGTAGAACCAAACAAAAACGAAAAGAAATGTAAAAATACAAGGGTGAATAACTAAATACCACAAAAAATTTCAAACTGGTACACTTATGATAATTTTACCACAAAAAATGGTAATGATGATATGTACTCATATCAAGTGATTTTCTTTCGTTTTGGTTTATATACACATTTCTTCTGTTAACTCGGGGTATTGAAATTGAAATGCAGCATTATGCTAAAGAGCACAAAGATGCTACACTCGTGCAGGAAGTTATGAAGCTCTTGAAAGAGAATAAATTGCCATTGCAACCCACCACGGCCGATGCTGTTTTTGGGTTCACTTTCATTCCGATCATCCTGCTTCCGTGCTGTTTATCCTGAAAAGGATGCCATTATCATGTAGTACACCATTAAAGCACTTAACTATGTGAAACAATACTGCTTAGTTATCAAGCAATTTGTCCATTTTATAAGTGTCTTCTCTTACACAAATAAATTCAACTTGTTTTTTTTTTCATCATTTTGTCCGCATTGCTACTCTCAATTTATTGGTTTACTCGTGTTATTTGAAATCCTTTTTTTTCTATGGGAAAGTTTTTGAAGCATTTGATATGATCGAGACATTTGGGGTTTCTCGCAGAGTAGTCGAAGAGATTTGTCAAGGATGGAGTGAAATTGCATAAAGCTGCATTTGACATTCGGATGGAGTTCGCGGCCAACGCAGGTAAAAAAAAGAACTCACTCCGTCTCCCTTTGCCGCTCTCACGCCCTCGTTCCAAGATGCATATAGGGCCGTAGTGCGCCTTTTTATTTTTTAATTCCTTAATATTTTGTGGCAAAGGAATAAAGGTCGTAAGGGAATAAAAGTTCTTGATAGTGGGGCTCCCATTTATATGAAAAGTCTTTTTTTTTTAAAAATTTGAAAGAGTAGGAGTTTGATTACTAAAGTAAAAGTTTAGTGGAGCATAATCAAAGCCAAAGATATCGGCTATCAAATTTGATCTTTTATTGATCTCAATTCAGGGAGTATGATACTTCCCGAAAGGCTTTTCATCTACTCGTCAAGTCATCCTGAACAAAAACTTAAATGTTAAATTTTTTTTATAAAAAAAAATGGGATCTATGTCTGTGAAGATTTATGGATTTATGTGTGACATCCCGAAAATTTGTCCATTTGGGATTTATAAATTATTGAGTTTTATAAATGTATTCGCATTTTATTCTCGCCCGGAACTGATCATTCCTGGGATACTAACCATTGGGGAAAGGCTAATTAGGGAATTAAATTCGTACGACTATTATAAAATTCGATCGTGAATTTAATTTCGACCATGAAATCGTCGAGGTGATATTTTGAGCCACTGTTGACCGATCTAAGGGTAGTCAGGGATCAGTTCACCACTGTCATAGTAGTGGATTGCAGGTGATTCCACCGGATCACGAAATGACTTCACGAATTATCCTAAACCTATACCAAACGATCGTACCTCACGGATCTAGCGATTGATCCTCGCGATTTTAATGACAACCGAAATTATCACGAACCGAACGGACTTGCACGTGACTCGATATATTATCAGTCACGAGTTGAATATGCGAGTTTCCCCAACAAGCCGCCCGTTCATTTGAGAAACGCTCGAGTTGCGTTTAATAAAATGTAATTATTTAATTTAGCCCAAATCGGACATCGGAAAATTTGGAAGTCACAACGGGACGTTAGGACGACGTTGCGGTTGTAACGTGTAATTTTTTTTGTACCCGAATCCTTCAGAAAAACTTGATTTTGATGAGAAACGGGGAATCGGACCATTTTACCCTTGAGAATTAACAAAGGGCATATTTTATGGGTAAAGGGCATTTTGGTCATTTTTCCCTAACTTTTTGATCGGACAATTTTGCCCTTGGACTTTTTGAGAAATTACAAGTATACCCTTGGATATTTTTGGAAGGACTCAATCTGGGCTGTCGATTTCAAGATAAGATCAAATCTGGACCGTCGGATCAAAATTGTGAGAGAAGGGCATTTTAGTAATTGCCAAATTGGTCAAAAGTGATCCAACCTTATCTCTCTCTTCTCTCTCCCCTCATTTCCCCTCCCCCCTTGCTGTGAAATCCCCCCCTCTTTTTTTGCTGTGAACACCCCGCCACCGTACTCTCTCTCTCTCTCTCTCTCTCTCTCTCTCTCTCTCTCTTTGCCGGCCACCGCCCAAGCCACCCGCTCGGTGATCGCCACCACTGGGGAGCCGTACACCGTCGCCGCCGTTCCCGATTAAGTGCCGCCGCTTTCCATTCTAGCCGCGATAGTCTAGAACGCGGGTAAGTCGCGTTCTAAACTCAACTTAGAACTTCGGGTATCGACGGGCGATTTTGGGTGAAACCGGGCATAGGGTAGGTGCAGAATTGCATGATATAGGAGTGGGATTATGTGGCGGACCTTAGGATTGAACTCGGAAATTTTTTATTGGAAATTTGTGAATAACAGTGGGTTGTGGACTACTGTTCATGGGGCTGTGATGGGCCGATCGGGTCGCAAGTTGGATTTTTAGAACCGAGAATTTATGGCGAGAAAGTCTCGTGAAGGACCCGAATCGATTTGAGACCATTTGGTTTGAGAAAAATAGCAATTTCCGTGTTTTTCATGCGTTGGAATTATGACCGAGTGTGGTGTTGGAAATTGAGTGTGTGATTGTGCAATTGGTTGATTTAATTATGCCTGTTGGGTGCACATGTGAGCCAGATTACTTTAATTATTATTATTAGCCATGTCAAATGCTGATTGTGCATGGATTTGGTGTAATTAATGCGTGCACGGGCCACGTGCGAAGGGCCAATTGTGCATGGCAAATGCTTGTTGAGCATGTGCATAAGTAAGAAAGTGAATATGAGATGGCATGGGTGATCGTGGAATTCGTGCCGTCCTGAGGCGTGTACTTTAATGCGGGACGATGCCCGATTTTACCGGAAGACTATCAGCCTGAGGCGTGTACTTCAATGCGGGGTTGCGCAGTAGGTGGTAGATGTTGAGCCTGAGGCGTGTACGCTTACGCTGGCAAGAAACATGGCCTGAGGCGTGTACGGGTACGCGGGCCTGGAGTGTTGTGATGAGTTGGTCGCAGTGGACCTGAGGCGTGTACTGTAACGCGGGTCACTGGCGAGAATGTGAAAAAGGATGAGATTAGATCGGAACGAGTACGCGAGAATGAAATTTGAACATGCATGTGATTGTATATAATGTGAGTTTGATTAACGTGCAGGGCGTAAGCAGGATAAGCGTAGGTAAATTAATTGATGTGCCTGCTATGTGATTATGTGGCGTATGTGTGTGATTGTGTTTTATAAAATTGTCTGGAGGTATGTGATAGCCTAGGTGGGGTTTAAGGGTGAACTTACTGAGAAGTGTTCTCACGGTTGTTTCAACCAACAATTTCAAAACTCCGATAGGACCCACGAATCCTCCGCCACTGCCACCAGTACGTTTTGGGGTACCAGTGCATACCGAGAACGACGTTGCTGAATTTCCTATGCCAGATAATGTGACCTAGATTAGGCATACTATAACTATTTTTGTAGAAGTAGGATTATCTTTGTGGGAGACCCATGTATATACTGCCTGGTTCTTCCGGGATACTGACGGGAATGAGTTCGGGCCCTTTAGGGGTTTTGATGTCCCGTTTGACTTAGTTGGTGATTAGGACCCGTCTGCGATACCCCCTATTGATGGTGAGTTGACCAGCGTGGAGACTAGTTTAGCTCCGTCGGGATTGCATTCAGCAGCCGTTGCTCAAGGGTCTTCGGAGGCTGAGCATGAACCCGAACCGGAAGCATCGCAGGCTAAGAGCGACCTAATGGATATAGACCTAGAACCAATTCCCGAGGAGGAACCAGAGGGGGTAGAGCCCGAAACGGAGCCCGAGGTAGAGCCTGATGACGAGTTTGAGGAGTCGGAAGTGCCTGTAGGAGATCCGGAGTATATACTCCCGTTTGAAGAGTATATGGATCCCAATTTCGTGCCTCAGTACAATTTCTTTGATTTTCTAGCTGAGGAGAATCAGAACGTAGTTACAACTGAGTCGGGTGACATCAATCACCCGATCGAGATAGAGGCGGGGTCGAGTTCCTCTAAGGAGCAGACCGATCAGGATAGTTTGAGTTCAGAAGATGAGGAGTCAGCCTCAGAATGGATGCCGAGTAAGGGGGCATAGGGATTAGTATAGGGGTTCAGAGTAGGCTTTTGCAGGGTACCATTTTTGAGGTCAGAATGCCAGGTCAATGATCTTTTATGTACTGGTGGTTTTAATACGATGTGCTGGTGCTTGTGGGAGTTGTGAATTGTAAATATTATGGTGGAAGTTTGGAAATGAGAAATGGACATGTGTATATTCTCCCTGAATCTTCCCTAGTTTCCAATTGTCCAGGTGATTTGTGGTTTTCACTGACGATTTAAATCTTTGATGGTGAATTGAGGTCGGCGATAACCCTGGGATATTGCACTAATCGACCAGTTGTTGGGATGTCGCGTGCCCGATGTGTTCAGGGCGTGACATCCCCGTTTGAATTGGTATAAGAGCGAGGACCGCTCGATCTATACTGGTTGAAATTTGGAGTAATAAGGAGTAGAGACCCTGGGGTAGTATTTAGGGAGACTTGAGTGAGTTGTAGGGCGGAATGAGCTATACGTGCCTTCAGATTGTTTGTTGTGATTGATTGAATGAGTTAATTATTGTGTGGTAATTAAAATGCAGGTGCGTCTGGACCCGAGGTAAGTGTTCAGACTCTTGTGATTACGACTTTGTGATTGGTAGCAAGGAATTGCATGCTGAGTGTACTTTTGTGCGAATTCACTGTATAGAATCAGATTGATTTGGTTGGCCTAGATTGCTAATTCCTTAGAGGAATTATAGCAGGTGGAAGAGTGATAGAAAACCGATATAATGAGCAGTGAAGGAAGAGACGTAAGAAGAGTCCCAAGAAGGGGCGTAGGTAGAGGAGCAAGGAATCAAGGTCGGGCTCGAGCTAGGACTGTAGAGGACCTCGGAATGGGTGCTAGAGCAGTAGAGAATCCTAGAGTGGATGTTGGAGCTGCAGTGAACCCTAGAGTGGAAGTTAGACCTATTGAGGATGCTCGAATGGAAGTCGTTATGAGGACGTTGGAACGAATCGGAAATCTGTTAGAACAGTAGACTCAGGAAAGAGCTGCTCCGATTGCCCAAGCTGTCGAGGCCGCTGCTATTATCAATAATAATGAGAACTAAGGGCAGGGGCAAGTGGTTATAAATAGACCGATGCATCAGCTGGTGGAGCAGTTCATGAAGCTTAAACTGCCTAAGTTTGCAGGAAAAGGTAACCCTGAGGCTGCACCTCGATGGGTAGAGGAGCTCGAGAAGGCTTTTGAGGTGCTGGAGTGTAATGACAATGAGAGGGTAACTCTGGCGGTGTATCAATTGCAGGATAATGCAAATGACTAGTGGAAAGCCACCAAAGATAGGATTTTTCCGGAAGGCACAGCTAGGATTTGGGCTGTTTTTACTGAGAAGTTCTATGAAAAATATTTCTCGGCAAGTGCTAGGGAGAAGAAGCTAGCAGAGTTTATGAGACTCTGCCAGAGTCAGACGACGGTGGATCAATATGAGGTGGAATTTGCGAGACTGTCGAAGTTTGCGTCGAGAATGGTGGAGCATCTCGAGGATAAGGCGCGAAGGTTTCGGGACGGATTGAGGGCTAATATCCGTAGCAGTTGTTACTGGTAAATTTGGGAACTTATGAGGAAATGTTTGATAGAGCCCAGATTTTAGAGCGAGGTCAGATGGATAGGGCCGTCGCTTCTGGGTCGAGGTTTAACCCAGGTAGGGATAATCGTAATCCTGGGAAGAGGCCGATGATAGATAATAGACGTTTTACTCCTCTCATTAGGAGAAATATTAGGAAGCCCGCCCGGAGCCAGAATGGTCCGTGTAGAATTTGTGGAGGTCGACATGGGAATGGACCTTGTCCAACTCGAGGCGGAGCGTGTTTTGGATGTGGAGGATTTGGTCATCACATAAGAAATTGCCCTAATCCCAGACAGAGCAGGCCATCTGCATTGCCGCCACCTCAGAATGGGAATCAAACTGGAGCGGCCCAGACAGCAAATCAAAATAGGCCACCGGCACAAGGACGAGTGTATGCCATGGCCAGAAGAGAAGCTGAGAACGCACTAGGGGTTGTCACAGGTACGATTTCTCTGTGCAACCATGCTGCGTATGCTTTATTTGACCTTGGGGCGTTACATTCTTTCGTATCTAAACAGTTTGTTGAGTTACTTGGAATAGAACCGCAATTGCTTGATGTTGTGCTATGCGTGATGACTCCTTTGAATGAAAAGATGTTGGTCTCGATGGGGTGTCCATATTGTACGATTGTGATTGGGGATAGGGAGGAAAAGATTGATTTAGCGGTTCTAGATATGTATGATTTTGATGTGATCGTGGGCATGGATTGGCTGTCTAAGCAGAGGGCTGTGATGGATTGCAATAACAGGGTAATCCAATTTAATCCTATTGGACATCCGAAATTCGAATTTGTGGGAAGTCGAGGAGGATCCTCGATTCCATGGATTTCGTCATTGGAAATGACGAAATTGTTGAGTGAAGGTTGTCAAGGATTCTTAGCGGCAGTAGTTGATTCGACGGCTGAAGAGCCGAGGCTTGAGAACATAGCTGTGGTATGCGAGTATCCCGATGTGTTTCCTCAGGAATTACCTGGATTGCCACCAGCAAGAGAGGTGGAATTTGTAATCGAGTTGGCATCTGGAACTGAGCCAATCTCGAAAGCACCTTATAAGATATCGTTGTCGAAATTAAAGAAATTAAAGGTGAAATGCAAGAATTGTTGGATAAGGGATTCATTCATCCCAGTGCATCTCCGTGGGGAGCACCGGTGTTATTTGTTAGAAAGAAAGATGGATCACTGAGGTTGTGTATTAATTACAGGCAGCTAAATCAGGTGACGATTAAAAACAAATATCCCTTACCGAGAATCGATGATTTGTTTGATCAGTTGCAAGGGGCTTTAGTATTCTCAAAAATTGATTTGAGAACGGGGTATTATCAGTTGAGGATTAGAAAGGAGGATATACCGAAGACGGCATTTAGGACAAGATATGGATATTATGAATTTACTGTAATGCCGTTTGGTTTAACTAACGCCCCTGCTGCCTTTATGGATTTGATGAACCGGATGTTTGAAGAATTCTTAAACCAGTTCGTGATCGTTTTTATAGACGACATATTGGTATACTCAAAGAGCCTAGAGGAGCATGAGTATCATTTGCATCGAGTACTGCAGACTTTAAGAGAGAATGCACTATATACTAAGCTTAGCAAATGCGAATTCTGGCTCAGTCGAGTAGTATTTCTTGGACATGTGATTTCCGGAGAAGGAATCTCAGTGGACCCATCGAAGATTGAAGTTGTGATAAAATGGCCTATATCGACGACGGTAACATAGGTTCGGAGTTTTCTGGGTTTGGCTAGGTACTACAGTCGATTTGTGGAAGGATTTTCGGTAATAGCAACGCCGTTGACCCATTTATTGAAAAAGGAGACGAAGTTTGAATAGACAGATAAATGTGAGAGGAGTTTTCAGGAATTGAAATATAGATTGACAACGGCATCGGTGTTGACTATCCTGTCAGGACTCGGAGGATATGAGATATATAGTGATACGTCGTTGAAAGGGTTGGGATGTGTACTCATGCAACATGGACAGGTAGTGGCTTATGCGTCGAGATAGTTAAGACTGCATGAGTTGAATTACCCGACACATGACTTGGAATTGGCCGCTATTGTATTCGCCCGGGAGATTTGGCGACACTATTTATGCGGAGAGAAGTTTCAGATTTATACTGACCATTAAAGCCTCATATACCTGTTTTTCCAGAAGGAATTAAACATGAGGCAGCGTCGGTGGATGGAATTGTTAAAGGATTACGATTGTGAAATTTTGTATCACCCCGAAAAGGCAAACCGGGTAGCGGATGCGTTGAGTCGGAAGTCAAGCATTGCGCATTTGATGGTCAATGAGTGGACCTTATTGGAGAAAGTGCGAGACTCGGAGTTTAAGTTTGAAGTAAGTCGAGTCTCGAGTCTACTAGCCACACTTAGGATTGAACCAGAAATTCAGGCTAAGGTTAAAATGTTGCAATCTTCAAATCATGAAATCCAAAAGATTTTAGAGATGGAGGAGGTCAAGAGAAAGCCAGATTTTAAAGCATCTGAAGATGGGATACTGAAGTTTCGGGGACGACTATGTGTACCTGACGATGCGGAACTCAAGGAAGAGATCCTGTCAGAAGCGCATCGTAGTAGTTATAGTATCCACCCAGGTAGTACTAAAATGTATCGAAACTTGAGACAGTACTATTGGTGGAACGGTATGAAGGCAGATATCGCTAAACACGTGGCCAAATGTCTGACGTGCCAGCAGGTGAAAGCGCAACATTGTAAGCCTGAGGGATTATTGCAACCTTTGGAAATCCTAGAGTGAAAATGGGAACATATAACTATAGATTTTGTGTCAGGATTACTAAGAAGCCAAAGAGGCCATGATGCTACTTGGGTGATTGTCGACAGATTGACCAAGTCGGCACACTTTTTAGCTGTGCGAAAAGATATAGCATTAGATCGGTATGGAGAGCTGTATGTGCAGCAGATAATTCGATTGCATGGGGTACCGGTAACGATTACATCAAATCGTGATCCTAGATTTACCGCTAATTTTTGGAAAAGTCTATAGATAGCATTGGGATCGAAGCTGCAGTTCAGTACAGCTTATCATCCACAGACAGATGGCCAGTCTGAGAGGACAATTCAGACTTTAGAGAATATGCTTCGGGTATGTGTGCTGGATTTCTAGGGTAAGTGGGAGGAACAACTGCCCTTAGTAGAATTTGCTTATAATAATAGTTTCCAGCAGAGCATTGGAATGGCGCCTTTTGAAGCACTATATGGCAGGGCCTGTAGGATGCCCGTATGTTGGGACGAAGTGGGAGAAAGGACTATAACCGGACCAGAACTAGTTGAGCAATCGATTGAGGCGATTAAGATTATACGTGAAAGGCTGAGGACAGCGCAAAGCCGTCAAAAGAGTTATGCAGACAGAAGGCGAAGACCTTTGGAGTTTCAAGTCGGAGATCACGTTTTTCTTAAGGTATCGCCCATGCGGGGACTATCCAGGTTTGGTAAGAAAGGGAAATTGAGTCAACGGTACGTGGGACCATTTGAGATATTGGAAAGGATCAAAGAGTTAGCATATCGTCTTGCACTTCTGCCAAATCTATCGCAGGTGCACAATGTATTCCATGTATCGATGTTAAGGAAATATGAACCGAACCCGACGCATGTGCTGAACTATGAGAAAATAGAGATAGATGACAAAGTGTCATATGTTGAGAGACCGGTAAGAATTGAAGATCGTAAAGAACGAGTTTTGAGGAACAAGACAATCCCGATGGTCAAAGTTATTTGGGAGTACCACGGGACTGAAGGTGCAACTTGAGAAAGTGAAGAGATGATGCAACATCAGTACCCTCAGTTATTTGAATAAGTGGTAGGAGTTGTAATTTCTGTATAGTGGAGAGATTTATAAATTTCGATGACGAAATTTTTGTAAGGAGGGAAGAATTGTGACATCCCGAAAATTTATCTATTTGGGATTTATAAATTATTGAGTTTTATAAATGTATTCGCAGTTGATTCTCGCTCGGAACTGATCATTTCTGGGATACTAACCATTGGGGAAAGGCTAATTAGAGAATTAAATTCGTACGACTATTAGAAAATTCGGTCGTGAATTTAATTTCGACCATGAAATCGCCGAGGTGATATTTTGTGCCACTGTTGGCCAATCTAAGGGTAGTCAAGGGATCAGTTCACCACTGTCATAGTAGTGAATTGCAGGTGATTCCGCCGGATCACGAAATGACTTGACGAATTATCCTGAACTTATACCGAATGATCGTACCCCACGGATCTAGCAATTGTTCCTCACGATTTTAATGACAACCGAAATTGTCATGAACTGAACGGACTTGCACGTGACTCGATATATTATCAGTCACGAGTCGAATATGCGAATTTCCCCAACAAGCCGCCCGTTAGTTTGAGAAACGCTCGAGTTGCGTTTAATAAAATTTAATTATTTAATTTAGCCCAAATCGAACATCAGAAAATTTGGAAGTCACAACGGGACGTTAGGACGACGTTGCGGTTGTAACGTGCAATTTTTGTTGTGCCCGAATCCTTCAGAAAAACTTGATTTTGATGAAAAACGAAGAATCGGACCATTTTACCCTTGAGAATTAACAAAGGGCATGCTTTATGGGCAAATGGCATTTTGGTCATTTTGCCCTAACTTTTTGATCGGGCAATTTTGCCCTTGGACTTTTTGAGAAATTACAAGTATACCCTTGGATATTTTTGAAAAGATTCGATCTGGGCCGTCGATTTCAAGATAAGGTTGAATCTGGACCGTTGGATCAAAATTGTGAGAGAAGGGCATTTTAGTAAATTGCCAAATCGGACAAAAGTGGTCCAACCTTATCTCTCTCTTCTCTCTCCCCTCATTTCCTCTCCGCCCTTGCCGTGAAATCCCCCCCCCTCTTTTATTGTCGTGAACACCCCCCCACCGTACTCTCTCTCTCTCTCTCTCTCTCTCTCTCTCTCTCTTTGCCGGCCACTGCCCAAGTTGCCGCTCACTGATCGCCGCCACCCGGGAGCTGTACACCTTCACCGCCGTTCCCGATTAAGTGCCGCCGCTTTCCGTTCTAGCCGCGATAGTCTAGAATGCGGGTAAGTTGCGCTCTAAACTCAACTTAGGACTTTGGGTATCGACGGACGATTTTGGGTGAAACCGGGCATAGGGTAGGTGCGGAATTGCATGATTTAGGAGTGGGATTATGTGGCGGGCCTTAGGATTGAACTCGGAAATTTTTTATTGGAAATTTGTGAATAACAGTGGGCTGTGGACTACTGTTCATGGGGCTGTGATGGGCCGATTGGGTCGCAAGTTAGATTTTTAGAACCGAGAATTTATGGCGAGAAAGTCTCGTGAAGGACCCGAATCGATTTGAGACCATTTGGTCAGAGAAAAATACCAATGTCCGTGTTTTTCATGCGTTGGAATTATGACCGAGTGTGGTGTTGGAAATTGAATGTGTGATTGTGCAATTGGTTGATTTAATTATGCCTGTTGGGTGCACGCACGGGCCAGATTATTTTAATTATTATTATTAGCCATGTCAAATGCTGATTGTGCATGGATTTGGTGTAATTAATGCGTGCACAGGCCACGTGCGAAGGGCCAATTGTGTGTGGCAAATGCTTGTTGAGCATGTGCATAAGTAAGAAAGTGAATATGAGATGGCATGGGTGATCGTGGAATTCATGCCGTCCTGAGGCGTGTACTTCAATGCGGGACGATGCCCGGTTTTACCGGAAGACTGTTAGCCTGAGGCGTGTACTTCAACGCGGGTTGCGCAGTAGGTGGTAGATGTTGAGCCTGAGGTGTGTACGTTTACGCGGGCAAGAAACATGGCCTGAGGCGTGTACGGGTACGCGGGCTTGGAGTGTTGTGATGAGTTGGTCGCAGTGGACATGAGGAGTGTACTGTAACGCGGGTCACTGGCGAGAATGTGAAAAGGGATGAGATTAGATCGGAATGAGTACGCGAGAATGAAATTTGAACATGCATGTGATTGTATATAATGTGAGTTTGATTAACGTGCAGGGCGCAAGCAGGATAAGCGCAGGTAAATTAATTGATGTGCCTGCTATGTGATTATGTGGCGTATGTGTGTGATTGTGTTTTATGAAATTGTCTGGAGGTACGCGATAGCCTAGGTGGGGTTTAGGGGTGAACTTACTAAGAAGTGTTCTCACGGTTGTTTTAATCAATAATTTGAGAACCCCGATAGGACCCATGAATCCTCCGCCACCACCACCGGTACGTTTTGGGGTACCAATGTACACCGAGAACGATGTTGCTGAATTTCCTATGCCAGATAACGTGACCTAGATTAGGCAGACTACAACTATTTTTGTAGAAGTAGGATTATCTTTGTGGGAGACCTATGTATATACTGCCTAGTTCTTCTGGGATACTAACGGGGATGAGTTCGGGCCCTTTAGGGGTTTTGATGTCCCGTTTGACTTAGTTGGTGATTGGGACCCGTCTGCGATACTCCCTATTGATGGTGAGTTGACCAACGTGGAGACTAGTTTAGCTCCGTCGGGATTACATTCAGCAGCCGCTGCTCAAGGGTCTTCGGAGGCTGAGCATGAATCCGAACCCGAAGCATCGCAGGCTGAGGGTGACCCAATAAATATAGACTTAGAACCAATTCCCGAGGAGGAACCAGAGGAGGTAGAGCCCGAAGCGGAGCCCGAGGTAGAGCCCGAAGCGGAGCCCGAGGTAGAGCCTGATGACGAGTTTGAGGAGTCGGAAGTGCCTGTAGGAGATCTAGAGTATATACTCCCGTTTGAAGAGTATATGGATCCCAATTTCGTGCCTCACTACAATTTCTTTGATTTTCTAGCTGAGGAGAATCAGAACGGAGTTCCAGCTGAGTCGGGTGTCATCAATCACCCGATCGAGATAGAGGTGGGGTCGAGTTCTTCTGAGGAGCAGACCGATCAGGAGAGTTCGAGTTCAGGAGATGAGGAGTCAGCCTCAGAATGGACGCCGAGTAAGGGGGCGTAGGGATTAGTATAGGGGTTCAGAGTAGGTTTTTGCAGGGTACCATTTTTGAGGTCAGAATGCCAGGTCAATGATCTTTTTGTGTACTGGTGGTTTTAATACGATGAGCTGGTGCTTATGGGAGTTGTGAATTGTAAATATTTTATAAGTTTGATAATAGAAATGGATGTGTATATTCTCCCTGAATCTTCCCCAGTTTCCAATTGTCCTGGTGATTTGTGGTTTCCGCTGACGATTTAAATCTCTGATGGTGAATTGAGGTCAGCAATAACCCTGGGATATCGCATTGATCGACCAGTAGTTGGGATGTCGCGTGCCCGATGGGGTCCAGGACGTGACATTATGAGTTTCATAATGGAACATTTGTGCACCTCCAAGATGTGGCGAGATTTCACTTTTCTTAGTGGGCTCCCACTCTCACCATGTGCTTCCTCCACGTCATCCTTCCTTATCAAGTATCAACAAGGTTCGGATTAATCACCATCTTGACCGACCAAAAGCTATCGGAGTTTGAAGAAGTTTACCTGGAGAAGAAATTAAAATAAAGGAAAGATAAAAATTCTGAAAGTGGATATGTTGAATTATTTTGGTCTCTTCACTTCAACAGCTGCGTAGTAAGGTCCACGAAAATAAATCTGCCCTAATACTAGCTGGCTGCCCCAGACACTCCGTCAAATTTTGTGACTATCGGTTTGCAACCCATGGATTTATCAAAAGTGATCGATGTGTCAGCATGTTGCTTATTGCTTCTTAGTCAACATTAGTATCTCACCCGGAGTGGAAGAAATATAAATTAAAAAAAATGGACGCTCGGCACGTAAAGGTATGATCTAACGTTTCTTGTCCAGGTTCTACTAGGTATTTGAGGAGTCAATCCACTAGATCCATGCATTTTATCCATTTGCTAGCAAAATAAAGGCACACGTGTGTAACAAAAATGCATTCTCAAAGAAATGAGAGTGTTATTTGAATTATTATAATTAGTAAAATAATTAGAAAAATCAAGGATGATCAAGTTGATCCCCATACTTCGAATCTAGATAAATCGATGGCAGCATGCGGTCAGTTTTTGTTTTACCATCACATTGTCAATTATTTAGTCAACATATAGCTACTATCTGTTTTTTTGAGCTGACATCATCTATACTTTGTGTATAAAGTAAAGAGAACATTCTACTTTTTAGGGGATTTCCATCTTTTTTTTCTTCCCAAAATATCATTAAGTGTTTATTTTATAGATATTGAATCCATGATCAAATGCATAAGTTAACTTGCCGAAATTTCACATGTAAATTTTATATATCTAGCCTTAGATAGTGCTAGTCTTACAACTATCAACTAGTTTTGTTTTGTCAAATTTATTCTCTTTTGATTGTTTTGTGTTCACCAATTTACCTAGGAAAATTCCAAATAATGATTTGACGGGAGGCATTTTTCTCAAAGAATGGACAAGAGTAAATTTGTTTTAAATAAAGGTCTGAAGTTGACAACTTAATCTAAAAAAGCCTGAGCTTGCTGGTCTGACAAATGTTTGCCGGCAGTCATTTTTCGGCGACTAAAAGGGAGGCAATTTTGTCTGAATTTTGCAATTGAATAAAAATGAAG